>SNQJ01S0035964.1:31219-48148 GCA_010110895.2 Picea sitchensis | reverse complement strand
TCACAAATTCATATGATCAATTCTAACAACCATACATAAATGAAAATGAACTAAAGCACATACATACTATATCATTCATTCAATCACACATCATAATGAACACTTTCCAATGAATTGGAACAATTTTGTCTACTCTATTCATTCATGAAATAAAGTTACATAGTATTACAGATCTTCACTACGTCTTTCTTCTACTCTGCTACTCTACTCTTCTCTGCTCTCCCTAATCTCTTATCTCTTATCTCTTACAATACAAAAACAACAAAGCTATCTAAGGAGTGGCTCCTCAAGCTCTTCTCTGTCATGTCTGCAACCTATCCTATCAGGTTCTAGCGGTTACCTACTTTGTCCTTATTACACTAACTATCAATTATTACCCGATAAGAGCTCCCACTCCCTATCTATAACTCCTTATAGTCGTATAAGAATTTACAAACAAGATATATTAAAAAACGTTGTTTCCAAAATATCTCAACAACTCATTTTCCTTCTCAATTAAATGTTGATTTGAAATTTTTTCATGATGAGATGTCATATCCCTTTCTCCACGCTTGCGTCTTTGACTTTGAAAGCGATGCTCATGCATCAGAAACCAATGCGATAGCTTGTTGCAAATAATGCTTAGTTGGATGGGGAATTTATCACCACTGTACAACAACGAGGTGCTACAATTATCGAGGCACGTAAGCTCTCTAGTGCATTGTCTACTACTAGTTCTCCATGTGATCATATCCATGATTGGGTTCTTGGTACACCTAATGGTACATGGGTTTCAATGGATGTATATTCTGATGGAAATTCAGTAGTGACTTCCAAGTGGATCTATATCAAACACACAGTTGACACGAGAATCGAGAGGCACAAAATGAGATTTGTTGCTAGAGGATTCTCTCAGGTGGAGGGAATAGATTATGAGGAGACATTTGCTCCTGTTGCTTGATACACTTCTATCCGGATGATTATTTCCCCTACAACATCCATGGGTTAGAGAGTACATCAGATGGATGTAAAGACAACCTTTCTAAATGGAGAGGCCCCTAAACAATCCCAATAATAACCACCACCATGCCAATGTTCATTCTATACTTACGTCATCTTCCAACACCACCATGTCGATGTTCATTTTATACTTACATTGTCTTATGAATATTCGAGGGAAATTGCTACTTGGTTCATATTTCTCACTGCCATAAATCCACATCCTAGGATTTTTGCTGAGGTAAATAACACTAACACAAAAATAAATGTGCACACTGCTAATTGAAGAAAATGTTTTATCTAGTGAGATAATTGAACATGTCCTATCATTCATATTGGAATCTTTTTTCCAATCAATTCATATTGGGATCTTGTTCTTTCTCGGTTTTAAATTATGTAAAATCCACATTCAGTGTATTTCTCTTGTTAAAAATAAAAAACTTCTATTGCGATTTAGAATATGTTCTATTGAAATATTTTATTGACATGACACCCTGTTGTGGCATTATGGTTAATGGCGATTGAAAACTAACCAACAAACTTTTGTTTGAAATATATTTTATATAAAAAGACTTAATGTATTGATTATAAAACAAACATTTCTCAAAATGAATCTTTTGTTGGTATTATAATTAATGAGACATCAACATAGAGATTTCCAATGATGAATGCATCACATGTCAATAAAATTTCCTCATATGGTCTTTTTCCTCCTCTAATTTATTAACACCTAGAGACAAATGAGACACTTCTACTTAAAATTCTCTAGTATTGTCTATTCCTCCTCTAATTTATGATTCCCTAGAGTCAAAAGAAGCATATAAGTAATATGCTAAGAATCCCATAATGTTTGGACGAATTTTATTTAAAAAAAAGTCATAAAACATTACAGGTAGTGAGTAATAAAAGAAAAAATTAATATTAATGATTCATAGACTAAGTTAAAATGTAAACAAACTTAATTATTTTTTTATTCAAATTCTTCTCTAAATTATGTAGAAAAGTTATAATTCAACCTAATTGATAGGATGTTTGATTAGGGAATTTTTTTTTCACAAGGAAAAAAACCATTATCTCGCTATTATTTCTAATCAAAGATAATATGTCCAGTACATGTCTTTACTAGGTCCTCATACAAAATTTCAAACTGTCACTGAATATGAAGCAAATAAAATCCTCCTAGAAAAGGGTTGACGTATCTTTCCATAGTCACTAAACCATCTTTCCATAGACAGGACTATCAACCCTCCTGAAGCTCCAAAATACATATCTAGGTACCAAAATCTGAAGGGAAAAAAATACAGAGAATATGAGTCGGAAACAGAATTAAGATGCCTACAAATATGGGAGAAAGAAATATAGTCAAACTGCTTCTTGAGAAGACCAATCCGACTTTTCCAATGCTCAATTTCCAAAATATTTAACTTGAAACTTCCTTCAACCCACTTGATGATGACTCTAGAATCACCAAGGACTTGTAATTGATTGATAGATTTTCTACGAGCCAACCAAAGTAAGCCCCACATAGCTTGAAGTTTTGCCTTAGTATTAGATCCTCTGCCCCTGCAAAGAAAGCGTGAAATGAATGCTTCTGAGAAAATTTGAGGATAAAAACAACGCCACCAATGCCATATGAAGTTGCACCATCAAAACAGCCCACCAGAATATTACTCTACAAGTTTGGAGAGGATAATTTAAAACTAGAATCAACATTCACAAATTTATCTCTGTGATACTCCTAAAAAAAGGAAAGTATTTTTAAACTAGTAAATTCAGGATCAGGTCTAATTCCCTCAAATATATAGTTGTTTCTGGTAAGCCAGATGCCCCACACTATAAAAATTGGTAATTCAACCATATTTGGTCTATCTTTAACCCATACCTGAGGACAACGATAAAAAAAGTCACCTCTCCAAACTCCAGATAAATACAATTTATCACATACCATAATCCAAACTCTCTGAAGAAACAAACAATTGATGAATAAATGGGAGACTGACTCTTCCTCTCTGAAACACAGAAAACATAAACTAGGCCCATGATAACCCCTTTTTCTGGATATTATCCCACGTTAGAATCTTCCCCTCCAAGCATAAACAACAAAAGCATTTAAGTTTCTCGGGGATGTACCATTTCCATAATTTATTATACCACCATTTTGTGACAATCCAGGAATTAGAAGTAGAAATATCATCATAAGCTAACTTGATTGTAACAATACCTTCAAAGAAGTTCCTTGCCCAGACTAGACTATCATCCTCTTCAGAAAATATTTGGCCTGAAGAATCTAAATTCTTGATAAATTGAGACCATTCATGAGCCCAACTAACATCAAAACCAAAATCAGATGCATTAAGACAGTAATTTTGTCCATTGAATAGATAAAGAGGATTTATGATCTGTCCTAAGAACATAGTGCCTCCAGATTTCAAAAATTCACATAGAGAAGAAGAGAGACTGTAGAAATATTCCTCTCCAATAAAGGAATCTTCTCCTAGCTTGACCTTCATTCCATTCCCTACTTTCCAAATTAGCCAAGACTTCAGCCAGGGAACATTAGATAACATACCTCTCCAAAATATTGAGGCATTCCCCACAGAATGATTTGGAAGGGAAATCCATTCCCACACAGACTTTGATTTAAAAGATACTTATCTTTTATAACTTCAGACCATAAAGCTTCTCCAAACAGAGCCCTCCAAAGGATTTTTGTTGAAAGAGATAAACCAAACCACACCAATTTTGTTATCCCCCATCCTCCCATGCTTTTTGGAAGAGATAAAGTTTCCTAAGAGGTAAGATGATATTTTTTGTCTTTGGAGTTGTCTGCCCAAAGAAAATGGAACATTTTACTTCTAATAGCCTTAATAATGAATGAAGGAATTTTAGCCAAGGATAGCCAATATATTGGGATACTTTAAAGGACAAATTTAATTAAAGCTAGTCTACCCCCAAGGGATATCCATCTATATGACCAAAGATTGATTATCTTTATTTTCTTCAAAATCCATCCCCAGTCCTCCTTTTTATAGTAGTTAGGTTTTAGAAAGAAACCTAAATATTTAAAACCCTCATCCATAGATAGAATCTGAAAGGGAAAAATTGCAATAAAAATATCTAGCCAAGACTGTTCCAGATTGTGCTTAATGAGGATGGATTTGTGGTCATTTATCATCATCCCCAAAGCCACAAAAAAATCTTGCAACATATTTTTTACCATTATCCAATCATCCATCTTGTCTTTCCCAAAGATGAAGACATCATCTACAAAGAAGAGGTGAGAAACCAAATTGTTTCTTGAAATTTTTATACCAAACTCCAGATTTTGTTCTTTAGCTCTATTGATCATCCTGCTTAAACCATCAATAACAAGGAGGAATATAAATGGGGATAACGGGAATCCTTGTCTAATCCCTTTGAACCCTTTAAAGAAGCTTGTAGGATATTCGTTTATCAACATTGCATAGTTAACAAAAGTAACTCATGCCATAATCCAATTAACTACATCCATAGGAATACCAATCTGGAGTAAAATCAACCTAAGAAAAGTCCAATCTACTCTATCATAAGATTTATTTAGGTCAATATTGAGGATTAACCCTTTGATTTTTTTTCCTTGATTGAATGTATAGCTTCCTGGGCCACCCCCACTGCATCCAAAATATGTTTGTTTGATAAAAAACCAAATTGTTCTTTTGTGATGTCAGCTGAAAACATAGGCTTGATCCTATTTGCAATCACCTTTGATATGATTTTATAAGTTAAATTGCACAAAGAGATAGGTTTAAATTCATTAAAATAAATTGTCTTATCCACTTTGGGGATCAGAGCTAAAAAGGTGGAGTTTAAATCTCTAGAAACAAAACCCCTAATTATGGATTCTTCAGCCACTTCCAGAATCTATGATCCCATTAAGTAAAAAAAAAGCCAAAAAATATGTACAGTCCATCCATCAAGACCATAGCTCTTATCTTTTGCAAAGGATTTCAAAACCTTTTCAATTTTCTGTAGAGAAACTTATTTATAAATCATCATACCTTCTTCTTCATAGCATAATCTAGGATAGTTTTGGATCACTTTTGATTGAGAATCAATACTAAAAGATTCATTTCTGTTATAAAAATCAGAGAAGTGTTGAGAAGCAACTTTCCTTAGAGAAAAAGGATATGAAATTTTATTCCCATCAGGGTCCTCTAATTCCTAGATGGTATTAATTAATCTTCTTTGATTCACAAATTTATGAATTGTTTTTGTATTTTTATCTCCTTGTGCAATACAAATAGCTCTATTTTTTAATCTCCATCGGGCCTCTTCCATCTTCATGATATTTTGTTTTCTTAATTCCAAGCATGCTATACAACTTTTCCTTTCCATAGAGAAGGGATCTCCTTCCATACTTGAAGATAAATTCTCTAATTCACAATCAATTTCTTCTAGTTCCTCCTTCATCTTTTTCTTTTTTTTTCCGATCCCAAATTATAACTTCATTCTTTAATAGCTTCAATTTGTGAACCAACCTTTCCATAGGCGAGTCATTATTAAAATTGTTCCAAGATTCCCATTTATTCTTCACCAATTGACATAAATCATCCTCTTGTAACCAGGTATGATTGAATTTGAAAGGAGTCTTTTTAAATTGCATACCTACATCCAACTCTAGACATATGGGTTTATGATCAGAGAGATGGGTATCAACCACCCACAATGTCAATTTAACAATCTTGTCACAAAGATAATCTTTCATCAAGAGCCTGTCAAGTCTTTTGGCTATCCATTCAAATCCAACCCTACCATTTGACCAAGTGGGTAGGATGATATTTGGTTGGATATCAATAAAGTTAGCTTCCAACAAAATAGATTCAAAGAATTCAGATAAAGAGTCAATTATGTTTCCAGATCCCCACACCTCAATAGTCGAGAAGGTAAAATTTAGGTCCCCACCCAAGATGACATTTGGAGGATCAAGACATCCTTCTGAAACCACATTGTCCTAGAACAATACCAACATGAGAGGAGAAAGCTTTAAAACGAGCCTTGATAGTATTCAAGCCAACATAAGACTACTAGATAGCTAATCAGAGTCCCTCCCACATGCTTCCCAATGAGGAAATAATTTAAGAAAAACTTCACAGGATTTAACAGAATCACACATAGTCTCCAATAATGGCTTCACATTCAGCTGAGGAAGTATTAGACGTATAATGCCGAGCAGAGGTGCAAATCTCAACATCCTCTTTATCTTCAACAGGAGTCTCAACCGTCTTCACTCGAGTTTTCTTCAAGAAACAATACTAACCCAAATATATTAAATTTATCCACTTTTCACTCACTCCAATATTAATGATAAAACACAATATGTATAAAAAATATACTTTATTTTATTATCTTTTCCATTACCCTTCTATCACTTCCACATATGATAATGCTAATAAGCAGAGATATGATAATGTTAATAAGCAGATACTTCTTGACTAAAGCCCCCTTTCCACAATACATTGGTGTTGTCTAAACATTTTGTTTTTGGGATTTTTTCTGGTAACATTACTGGAATCTTGTTGTGTAATTATTGATGAAATTGCAATTTTTCATTACTTAAATTACATTTTTTAATACATAAAGAAATTCATTCTCCTAAAAAACCTTTATTGTATTCTAATTATACAATCTCAATAACTAATATCTAAAATTTCATTGTTTCTTTTAATTTTTTTATCCAATTATAAACAAAACTAAATTAAAATGGGTGATTAAGATGATTAGTATAACAATCACAATTCACTTTAAATTTAAATGTTTTAGTGCATTTGAATAGTTTACTTTGCTTTGATTTCTAGGTTTTTTTTTCTGTGATTTGTATTTTTTTATTGCATTTAGGTTTTTTTATTTAGTTTTTTTTACAGGATGCTTCTTTACCCACTTGGTATGTGAGTGGATGACTGGGGCGCGTTCTGTTTCATATATTGCACGTGGTAATGTTTATCTGTAGAGCGGGCACGCTCGTTTCATATACTGCGTGTGATAACGTTTATCTATAGAGTGGAACCGCATAATAGTTCTAGAAATCGATGATAAGAAAGTTTTTCTTTGCAGATGAGACTGGGTGGGTTGTTGAAGAAAGCTGGGGAGTTTTCAATATTGTGCTACATAATTGTGGATTTTGTTGTTTTCTCTGCAGCTGGGAAACTGTATGAATACTCGAGCACTTCTAAGTACGTATCTTGCATCTACAATACACACCTTAATTCTCTTCTGGTTTCTTTCGAGGTTATGAATTGTTGTCTTCTCTGCAACATGGAAAGTAGTTGAATACCCATTTTCCTCTTACAACTTACTTTGCATCTACAATAGATATATGCATTAATTATTTTAGGGTTTTTTTCTAGCTTATGCATTACAATAAGTATATTCAAATATTAAGAAACTAATAATGCTTGAATATCCATAGGTTGAATTCTTACCCAGAAAAATGTCATTCAATAATCTATTTCCTATACATTTTAGAAAATATGTAATTCAATAATACATTTCTTGTACGTTTTACATGAATTCACATCTTAAAAATAACAAGACTTGTGTAGCATTAATGCCCATTGGGATTTGAGGTTACAATCGATTTTCTTTTGTCTCTAATTGTTTTGCACATGATACCTTTTGACATCCCTATCTTCATGTGCTTCTTGCAAAACCCAGGGATTTGAGGTTACAATAGATTTGCTTTTGTTTGTAATTGTTTTGCATAGGGAGGTGAGTCCAAATATCGAGAGGAAAGTGGATATGAACTTCGATAGAGAAGTGGTTCTGAATTCCGATAGGAAAGTAAATCTGAATGTTGATAGTGAGGTGGATCAAATTTGATAGTGCAGATGATACCTCTTCCAATCCCTATCCTCCTTTGCTGCATGCAAAACCTAGATACCTCTTCTAATCCCTATCATCCTTTGTTGCATGCAAAACCTAGAGAAAGAAGCGCCATATTTCTGGTAGGACAATGCCAAGAAGTTCATGTTGGTTCATAGAGTTAGGCAATGTCATCAAATCAAATTACTACAATCTCAATTAATTTAATGTACACTTTTACTATTTAGATCTTTACTTTCATCAAAGGTTCAATTGTTTTATGGGCTCTATTTAGGACTTTACTTTCATTATAGAAATGAATAGTTGAAATTCTAAAACTCTAACACAATTACATTATAAAAATAGTTGATATATCTTGATAAGAGCCATTTATTTGGAAAGATAGAAATGAAACCGGCTTTTTTTTTCCACACAAAATTTCACTTTATATTTATATTGAAAATATAAACTGATCACATCAGAATTTTACATCAAAATAACCCTTTGGATACCTTGGAATGTACATCACCCAAAATAGATAGTGGAAACTATATCCCCCGATGAGACTCCAGCTAAAAACTCCAAAAGAACAAAAAATACATAGTCATGTAAAAGGAAATACATATTTCCCTTAACATAAAGCTAGACAAAAGGGCACCCCGAAAACTTCACAAAAGATCATTGTATCCTCTCCAAAGACTTCTAATATAAATTTAAGAACATAGTTGGACCCTCATGGCCCTCTTCACATAGATAGTATGCAATAATCCACGAATGCTCATGGAGAGCTTGTTTGGATAAATTGTCTACCTTTTGATTATCTTCTCTATAAACATGAGCAAAAGAAATATTCCTAGAGAGCTTGATAAGATCAACTATCCTTTCCTTCCAATAGTCTAGGGTGACCACTTGTAGTGTACATTTACCCTTCAACCAATCTATGACTATTTTAGAGTCTCCATGGACAATAATATTTGAGAATGAGAGTCGAGATGCCAATGTAAGTAATGTCCATACCCCCACTCTAGTATTTGTTCCATGCCCACAATTTAATGTCCATTTATATGTTGAATGTTCATTGATCTTTATCACCCCGCCTGCCCCACTTTTTTTACCATTTTGTTGTGCATCCCCATCAAACCACCCAATAATACCTTGACCAGTTGTTACACCTGCATGAGCTCTCAGAATGTGTTTGTTTACCCTTTTCTTGGTTTCACCCACTGTGCCTAATGTTTTGTAGACCACCTTCTGAATAGAAGGATTTCCAGACTAAAAAATGGAGAAGTTTCTTTTTAGCCAGATATACCAACAAATAAAATCCGACATAGTAGGATATGACTGATTTTGGATATTCCAATTTTTAAAACACTCTGCTACTGTTGCATCGTTCCACCCAGATGTAAGAGGTTTTTTTGCTTTAATCCTATCCTAGACAGAAATAGTAAATGGACAATCTACAAACAGATGATTTACAAACTCCCAATTGCTCTTACATAAATAGCAAAGGCCTGGTCCTCTGAGTTGTAAATTCTCCCAAGTGAGAATTTTATTTTCTGCAGCCAACCAAACAAAGAGTTTGATTTTTAGAGGACGTTCCCATAACCATAAAATCTTCTTCCATCCTCCAATTGAATTTTTCCACTGCTTTGACTCTAAGGCATCATACACATTTTTAACTGTAAGTTAGCCATAATAGTCACCACCCGTCCATTTTAGAGCATCTAGTCTCTCTAGCAGCTGAACTCCAAAATCGATTAAGGCTCTTCTAAACATTTCCCATTCTAACACTAAATATCCCACCAGTCCCAAATCAGCATTGGTTATCCAATTAGAGAAGATCATGCCAGGACGAAGCTCGCTTCTAGCCTAATACAAATAATATACACTTCTCTGATTTAGATTTGTTAGCAGATCTTAAGACAATATCGAGGCTTTCCCCATACCCAATATCAAATCTTTTCCAATAATAATGGATTGTCCCGAACTCGGACTCCATACAAGCCAATGTAAAATAATATGCAAGGATTTTAGCAGATTTCTCCAAGTCTGAGATCCCTGCACCGCAACATTTGTAGCCAATCTCAACCACCTCGCTATTGTCTCGTGAGGAAGATACTTGTCTTTTATGACACGATGCCATAAGCCATTTTTCATCAGAATCCTCCACAGTGTATTAGTCGTCATGGCCCTATAAAAATTGTAGATGTTTCTCAGACCCCAGCGCCCTGACGGATCCGATTAAGCACTGAAGACAGAATATGAGCCATTGCCATCAAAACCATCGATTGCACCAATGATTTATTCTCTTCTCGAATTTTGCAATGAGCCAATGCCAATCCGCACTCCAAAATAGAGAAATGTGAATTTATGAGATCGACTTATATCAACCACTCTTATAAGATGATATAATGTGGTTGTGCTAATCAAACTACTTCTTACCACTGTAACAAGTCAACGTCATAGATGTGGATTAATACTTTGCAATATTTTGATTCCTGTGGGACCTTACGAGAGTCAGGATTAACCGCAATTTTTTTTTTTTTCTGAAGAACCCAAAACAATAATGTACCATAAGGTTCTTCAAAATGTGGATGCATTCATACTAGCCCACGTAAACATATTATCATTGACGCGTTCAGCACACCGATTGATTCAACCTAAAAATAAATCAACTTCATAAAAAGCAATTTATCTTTTGTGAGTTTCCTCTTGCAATCACCGGGACTTTGACGGGACAAACGTAATGAGAATCACACCTGTCATTTTTAAGACCATTTCACTGTGTTCCAGCGCATAGAAAGTGGTTTTACAGATAACAATACTGTGGATTCGGGTACATAGGTGTTGACGGAGCAATTTTTGTAAATCTGATTTGATTTAAACGATTGAGGCAAAATGTAAATTTCGTAAATCCGATTTGATTTTAACAATTGAAGTCAATATAAATGCTCAGCGGATACCTATGGGAATCCACAACGTCTTACAGGCTCCGAGAGAAACATTCAATTGCATTGAAACAGCGGCAGCAGCAGCATCCGCAGATTCTGAACATGGCTTGCATTGTAGCAGGGAATTCTCCCTCGGTCTTCGGCTCTTGCAGCTCCCCGTTTATTGGCGGCAAGTGCCCTTCGCCTCTGCTCCAGAGGAAACGCCCGCAGAGGCTGGATGTTCCTCTCCACTCGCCGGAACTGAATGCGCCGTGCTCTGCCATGGAGCAGCCAATGGAGATCAATGTGGAGGGTTTTCAGTATGCGGTTTCAAATTTGAGCGAGGATCACAAAATTAAACTTCAAGGTTAAGAATTAGGAAACTAACTGATTCATATTGTTTCTGTGAATCCAATTTTGGTTTTGGTTTTGGTTTTGGTTTTCAAACTGTCCCAATGATTCAAAGTGTTTCACAATCATATAATAAGGGTTCTATGTTGTGGGAAGGCGCTAATGCTAGTCATGTTGGAGAATTCCATGGAAATATGCCTAGGTTTTTATAGCCTTTATAATAAGAACCCCTTGGTTTTGGAGCCTTGTTTAGTCTTGTGTAGGGTTTAAATCCTCTTTGGATTTCCCTTCCAAAGTAAGATTGTGACTCATGGATTGAGTTGAGATTGCTAAGAGGAACCCATACTTGGTTGAAGAAGGTTTTGACAACTAGAAGAAGGTTTTGACAACTAGAATTGAGTAAAAGATTGGTGTAACATTTACATTATATAAATATAAAGATATTTCCCACCCCACACCCTTGCCCCTCAATTCATTGTGTATTTCTCTCTTAATGTGTTTGATGTGATAAATTATGGATAGAATTGATTTACCTTATATCAATTTGACTTCGTTTATTGCAAGTTCATAATATTCACTTATATGTTAGACTAAGTTTGAGGAAGAATGTTTATTGACTTGTGTGTGTATTTGGAGTAAGACATGGCACTGGAAAATAACTGTTTAGATTGCTTGCAAAGATAAAGGGAGTTGATCATCTAATTGTAGGCATTTTCTTCTACTATCCCTTTCACATTCAATAGTATAATTTAAAGAACTTTGGAAAAGAAGCTAGATATCTCTACTTGCTATGTCGAGGAGATGAATCCTACTCACCAAAGATTTTCCTGAAAACAAGGATGTGCAAAGGGATGTAGACATCGATTTTCAATGGTAAATAATAATACATAGTTTCAGCGGTTTGTGGTATGAACTCGAGCTTCTATGAGCATACAATTAGATTTCAACGAGAGAAAATGGCATCCCTATTTTTCCAAATCCATGTACTTAATAGAAAAAGGGCCCATAAAATACAAGTATGGCATCGTGATGTGCAACATCTAAACAAGACTAAGGAAGATCATAGTAGAGGTGAGCTAAATCCCTCATTGCTAAAGCATTACATCTAGAAAACCTTCTTTATTTAGCACTTCGACCTGACAAGCATAACAGACTTGATGGAGAAGTCGACAACACTACTCTCGATCATGGAAAATTTTATTTTATTTGAAGTACCTCCATATCATCCATAAATTTATGGTTCTACTCCTCTATTTCTCAAACTCATTCATGTCTGCAAAAAAATTTCAATAGGTGTTGGAGACAACACTGAGATTGTGGTAATGTATGCACACAAATTTCATGAAGTATGATTTGAATTGGTGGTTCCTTTACTGTGCCCAGTGCTTTCTTACACATTACCGATGATCATTTGTGTTACCATTTACCGTACAATTATAGAAGAAACTCACAGATTTTCCACCAATGATCCTATCTATGGAAATGGAACAACAAATGGTTAATTCATGTAGAAGATGCCCAAATATGCAAGATTTGAGTTTTGCAACATTGGGCACACCCTCTTTGCATTTGGATGGAATCAATGGATGAATACCCAATCATTGGAGATGTGAGGACACACCTAATCATGTTGTCACTTTCAACGTCTTATCACAAGTAAATGCCACAAAGGGCCATGGACATGTAAGCATGCAATCCTTAAAAACTAATCGAAATGGTCGATGTGTAGCAATGACGATATTTTCTGAGCTCCTATTTTACAAAACAATTCTACCAATCCCAGTCGTGCACTTGTCACTATTTGCACAAAAATTCCTTGGCTTCCTTCAAAGTTTTTTGGGGCCACTCACAATTTCCACAATTGTGAGCATCCAACTACAAGTTATTGGAGAAGTCAATGGTGAAGGAAAACAAGAAGGAATTGGAAATTTCCTACATAATGCCACAAAGGGCCATGGACATGTAAGCATGCAATCCTTAAAAACTAATCGAAATGGTCGATGTGTAGCAATGACGATATTTTYTGAGCTCCTATTTTACAAAACAATTCTACCAATCCCAGTCGTGCACTTGTCACTATTTGCACAAAAATTCCTTGGCTTCCTTCAAAGTTTTTTGGGGCCACTCACAATTTCCACAATTGTGAGCATCCAACTACAAGTTATTGGAGAAGTCAATGGTGAAGGAAAACAAGAAGGAATTGGAAATTTCCTACATAATATTTTCCTAGGAAGTAACACTTTGGGCACTACAAATATCATAATGGGCTTAAGTCAAAGGCCCAATAATCCCAATATTAACTACCACCATGCCGACATTCATTCTATGCTTAACTCATCTTTCGAATATTCGAGGGCAATTGCTACTCAGTTCATATTGTCCATTGCCACAAATCCAAAGCTTATGACTATTACAGATGTAAATAACTCCAACACAAAAAGAAACGTGCACACTACTTGAACAAAATGTTTTCTCTAATGAGATAATTGAACATGTCCTATAATTCATATTGGGATCTTGCTCTTTCTTGGTTTTAAATTATGTAAAATCCACATTCAATGTTTTTCTCTCGTTAAAAACAAGAAATTTCTATGTCACCCTATTATGGCATTATGGTTAGTGGTGATTGGCAATTAACCATCAAACTTTCGTTTGAAATATTTTTTATATAAAAAACACTTAATGTATTGATTATAAAACAAACATTTCTCAAAATATATCTTTATTGTTTGTACTAAATGAAGCATCATAGTAATAGAGATATACAATCGTGAATGCATCACGTCATTAAAATTTCGTCATATGGTCTCCTTCTCCTTCTAATTTATTAATACCTAAAGGCAAATGAAGCACTTCTACTAGTAAATTAACAACTAGAGGCAAATGAAGCACTTCTAATCCTATTCTAATTTATGAATCCCTAAAGTCAAAAGAAACATATAAGTAATATACTAAGAATTTTTAGATAGATTTCATTAAAAAGGTAATAAAACGTTACATATAGATCACCACATGGAAAAAAAAAAGAGTAATAAAAGAAAACTTGTGAATATTAATAATTGATGGAATAAGTTAAAACACAAACTCAATTATTTTTTCATTCAAATTATTCTCTAAATTATATAGGAATTTTGTTAAAAGTTATAATTCAACTTAATTAATAGGATGTTTGATTAGGGAACTTTATTCTTAAGAGTTTTAGTTCAATTTTGAAATTGTCAAAATTATAAAAAAGAAATACATCAAAATAAAACTTTGCTAACTTCACAAAAAAGACATAATAACTTACAAATATTAAATTTATCCACATACTTTTTTTTTTTTTTGACAATCTCTTCATCATGTTTCATTCCCTCACTTATGTTGTGTATGCTAGTTTAATTATATTTATCTATCCCTAATGATAATCATTCCAATATTAACAAGTGAAATTAGCAACAAAGTTGCTTATATTTGTCTCTTAGAGATGTTTCAACATAGTAGTTGTATGTATTTTAGAATTCTAATTTAAAAAGAGTAGAATATGATATGGAGCTAGAGAAATCCAAAACAAAAAATAGAAATTATATCATTGTGCACAAATATCTTAAAATGAGAAATAGTAGTTATTGTACTTATCATACACTTGTGAACTAGTTTTAAGCACCTTTGTATGTATATTTTGACACAAAGTATAAGAATGATGGACTAATAATTATTAATTTTAAATAGAAACCACCTTGCTTTGAGTAATTTGAAAACAACTTTTTATGTATATTTTGACACAAATTATAAGTATGGTGGACTAATAATTATTAATTTTAAACACAAATTGCCTTGCTTTGAGTAATTTGAAAGAGGTTGCGACACATTAATGCTAATAATACCTTGTTTTAATGCCAAGTTTTGCTCCAAAAATGTTGATCTCAGTTTGATTTTCGTGTTAAATAATTAAAGGTAAGTTGTAATTTACAATATTTGATAGGATTTCTCACTATATCCAAGAAGGATTCATATAGGTCAATATACACCACTTTAATATTTGAAACTGAGCTTTGAGGCTAGCGATGGTTGCTTTCAGTTTCTTATTGTGGCCCAATGCCGCTTGGTTCAATTCAATGATACAACCATCCATTTCGGACTTCCCATGAAGTGTTTTCTACTCAAGCAAGCATCCCAAAGGTGCCATAATGTAGATACCAAATTTGCAGGAAACTAAGTTGTATAGATCCTAAATGATGCGATTAAAATTTGCAAGTAAGATGGAAACATTTAGTTAAATTGTCATTTAGATTCAAGCATTTATATCACGTCAACAAAACAACCACAATTTCAAACTTTACAATTTTCACTACATTGACATGGATTTATTTAAACCCCTAGACCCTAGATGTCTTGAATCAAAGTTGAATATGTGTTTTACTACAATAGCATAGATTTTTTCATAGTAAAAAGGGTTACATAGACACACTTAGTCTCTAAACTTCCAAAAGCATAGTTTTTTTTAAGATGCATCAAAAGTATTGTGGAGAAATGTGAAATAGGAAGAATATAAGCTCATTCTTTATACAAAATAAATACAAATGAATTTAATTGTGAAGTTGAAAATATATTGTTATCTTGTTTTGGGTTTAGGTTTATTACAAGAATTTTGAAAGAAAGTTGAAAGAGTTGATAAACTATTTTTATTTGAAAAATTAGATAGAAAAATATAGTTTATGTTAACATTTTAGTCATTTTAATCATAAGCATTATGATAATTGAGGGAAGAAGGAATGTGAAAGTAGATTACACTTTCTTATAATTGACTTACATAAATGATATTATGTTATTGACAATATAAAAAGACAGTATTTATATTGATGTTCTAAATTTATTGAAACATACCAGTTAGGTCAGAAATTCTTAATATTTTTAATTAAATATTATAATCTGATGATATCTATTAAAACCATATAAAAATAGTCATATCATTACATTCAACAAATAAAAAATTAAGAATTTTAAATTTCTAAAAAATATAAAATATTTTTTATTTTAAAAAAATACAAAATATTTTTTATTTTAAAAAAATACAAAATTAATAATAAAAAAATTAAAAACTTTACAATTTTTTATGCAATCACATGCTGAAAGTCAAATAAAATTAACTCATAAACAATTAAGATATACTCTACTTACACAAATATAATAATAAAACAATATTTAAAATAAATATACTTTCTTTTATTACCATCTCTTCATCATGTTCCATTCCCTCACTTAGAGATATGCTAGTTTAATTAGATTTATCTATCAATAAGAGATATTAGTTTAATTATATTTATCTATCCCTGATTCCCTAATGATACTCTATATAATTCTTTTCGTTGATGGAAAAGTCCTCTTCACCATTCATTAATCCGGTTATTATTGTATTATTTTTATCTTTATTGAAGTTATACCAATGGATAAGTCTAAACTTATTTTCATTGAACAATGAACATATACGAATGGATAAGTATAAACAAATATCTGCGTTAATACTTTGACAATATTTTGATTCCATTGTCCTTTAAGATAATCACGATTGACAGCACCTTTTTCTCTGGCATAAAGTCCTTATAAATGTGGATGCTTCCATACTGGCCCACAGAAATATACTATAATTGACGCGTTCAGGACACCGATTGGGTCAGTCCGAAAATAAATCAACTTCATAAAAAGCAATTTAACTTTTCTGACTTTCCTCTTATAAGGATCACATCCCTCATTTTTAGACCATTTCACTGTGTTCCAGCGCATAGACAGTGGTATTACAGATAATAATGCACTGTCTACTGTATACTGTGGATTCGGGCACATGGTGTTGACG
>SNQJ01S0035964.1:8072-29601 GCA_010110895.2 Picea sitchensis | reverse complement strand
TTTCTGTGAATCCAATTTTGGTTTTCAAACTGTCTGTGAATCAATTTTGACAAGATTACAAAATATTCTTCAGGCACATCTGATGAGAAACTTTCCCCATTACAAAATATTCGTCAGGCATATCTGATGAAAAACTTTCCCTACAAGATTACAAAATATTCGTCAGGCACATCTGATGAAAAACTTTCCCGATTACAAAATATTCCTCAGGCACATCTGATTAAAAACTTTGCCTACAAGATTACAAAATATTCCTCAGGCACATCTGATGAAAAACTTTCCCTACACACTCACGTCTGACTTCTCTGACTCCTTGACTTGACTAGACTAGCTATAATGGTTGTGAATAAGGGATAATCTTCCTCCATGCAAAAGTGAACCAGAATATGAAAAAACACAGCGTGGTCATCATGGATTCGGTTGTGCTCTCTAAAGAGAGGAGCATGATGCTATGGAGTTAATTTATCAAATTGTAAGAGCATACTCGTTTGATGCAGTTGTTGTTGGGCTCCATGTTGCTCGGCCAAGAGGTGCAAAGATTCTATCTTGATGAATTTGGGGATTGTTGTAGCTAGATTTGACTATCTAAGCTTAGTTTGGCCATTTACTTATAATTTCTCCATGACTTGCCACTTTTTTATATATATTTTTGACTTTATTCCTTGATGTTCATAAGTTTCCTTATGAAAACTCAGGAGCTATGAGTTGGTTGTGCAACTTGTGAGAGCACCCCAAAATGACATAAAAAACAATTAAATGCAAAATGCATGGTTATGAGGGGGAATTATGGAGGCAAGACACTTGACACCTCAGATCTAGAGCCTTAATGACTAAAACTGCTTCATAATCATATAATAAGGGTTATATGTTGTGGGAAGGGGTTAATGCTAGTCATTGTACTTGTATATTATCATATAATAAGGGTTTTAT
The DNA here is from genome assembly GCA_010110895.2 of Picea sitchensis. Classification (NCBI taxonomy): domain Eukaryota; kingdom Viridiplantae; phylum Streptophyta; class Pinopsida; order Pinales; family Pinaceae; genus Picea; species Picea sitchensis. Next base: position 28,671 of record SNQJ01S0035964.1, on the reverse strand, counting down.
GTTGTGAGAAGGGGCTAATGCTACTCATTGTACTTGTATGTCGGAGAATTTCATGGGAATATGCTTAGGTTTTTATAGCCTCTATAATAAGAATCCCTTGGTTTTGGAACTTTGTTTAGTCTTGTGTAGGGTTTAAATCCTCTTTTGATTCCCCTTCCAAAGTGAGACCATGACTCATGGATTGAGTTGAGATTGATAAGTGGATTAGGTTGGAGGAACCCATACTTGGGTGAGGAAGGTGTTGACAACAAGAATTGAGTAAAAGATTGTTGTTACATTTACATTATATATATAAAGATATTCCCCGGCCACCACCAATTCATTGTGTATTTCTCTCTTAATGTGTTTGATTTGATGAATTATGGATATAATTGATTTACCTTATATCAATTTGAATTCGTTTATTGCAAGTTCATAATATTTACTTATATGTTAGACTAAGGTTGAGGAAGGATGTCTATTGACTTGTGTGCATATTTGGAGTAAGACACGGTGTTGGAGGATAGTTATCTAGATTGCTTGCAAAGGTAAAGGGAATTGATCATCTAATTGTAGGTATTTTCCTCTACTATCTCTTTCACATTCAATAGTGTAATTTAAAGAATTTTGGAAAAGAAGCTAGCTATCTTTACTTGCTCTATCAAGTAGATCAATCCTATTCACCAAAGATTTTCCTGAAAAAAAAGGATGTGCAAAGGGAAGTAGACATCTATTTTGAATGGTAAATAATACTACACAGTTTTAACGGTTTGTGGTATGAACTCGAGTTTCTATGAGCATAAAATTAGATTTCAACGAGAGAAAATGGCATCCCTATTTTTCCAAWTCCATGTACTTAATGGCAAAAGGACCCATAAAAAACAAGTATGGCATCATGATGTGCAACATCTAAGCAAGACAATAGGTGTTGGAGATAATACTATGATCCTGGTAATGTATGCACACGAATTTCAAGAAGTATTATTTGAATTGGTGGTTCCTTTACTGCACCTAGTGCTTGCTTACACATTATCGATGATCATTTGTGTTGACAATTACCATACAATTACAGAAGAAACTCACATATTTTCCACCAATGATCCTATCTGTCGAAATGGAACAACATATGGCCAATTCATGCAAAAGATGCCCAAATTTGCAAGATTTGAATTTTGCAATGTTGGGTGCATCCTCATTGCATTTGGATGGAATCAATAGAAGAATACCCAAATCATTGGAGGCACAAGGACACACCTAATCATGTTCCTTCTTTGAATGTCTTATCACAAGTAAATTCCACAAAGGTCCWTGGACATGTAAGCATACAATCCTTAAAAACTAATGGAAATGGTCAATGTGTGGTGATGACGATATTTTTTGAGCTCCTATCTTACAAAATCATTCTACCAATCATGGTTGTGCACTTGTTGCTATTTGCACAAAAATTCCTTAGCTTCCTTTATAATTTGTTGGGGCCACTCACAGTTGCCACAACTATGAGCATCCAACTGCAAGGTATTGGAGAAGTCAATGATGAAGTAAAACAAGAAGCAATTGGAAATTTCCTACCGAAGATTTCCTTGGGAAGTACTACTTTGGGAACTACAAATATAATAAGGGGCTTATGATAATATATTTTTTCCATCAAAAACTTAACAATCCCAATATTAATTGCCACCATGCCGACACTCATTCATGCTTACCTCATCTTTCAAATATTCAAGGGAAATTACTACTTAATTCATATCGTCCATTGCCACAAATCCAAAACCTATGAATATTACAAAGGTAAATATCCTCAACACAAAAAGAAAGGTGCACACTACTACTTGAACAAAATGTTTTATGTAGTGAGATAATTAAACATGTCCTACAATTCATATTGGGATCTTGTTATTTCTTAGTTTAAAATTATGTGAAATCCACATTCAATGTTTTATTCTTGTTAAAAACAAAAGACCTCTACTGCACTTTAGTATATGTTCTATTAGAATACAACTTGTTATGACATTATGGTTACCATCAAACTTTTGTTTGAGTTTTTTTTAATATAAAATACTTAATGTATTATGTATTGATTATAAAACAAAACATTTTTCAAAATATATCCTTTTTCTTGTTTGTACTCTACTTAATTAGGCATCTATCATAGATATTTCCAATAGTGAATACATATATCCTTCTTCTTGTTTGTACTATACTTAATTAAGCATTTATCATAGATATTTTCAATGGTGAATACATATGTTATTAAAATTTCTTCAAATGGTCTTTTCCATTTCTAATTTATTAACACCTAAAGGTAAATGAAGCACTTTTACTTGTGAATGTGTCACACTTTATTAAAATTCTCATGTATTATCTAATGCTATTTTAATTTATGAATCCCTAAAGTTAAAAGAAGCATATAAGTAATATACTAAGAATTTTATAATGTTTAGACAAATTTATGGAACATTTTAGGGGTTAAATTTTTCAGTGGACTAATTTTCCATGTTTTTTCCCAAATAAAATTGGTCAATTTTTATTTTTTTAAAGATTTTCCCAAATTTTCTAGAATAAAACTAAATTTTACCTTGACAATCACCAAAAATTTATAGAAACTATATAAAATTATTAGAAATTTGAATATATTTACAAAACATATTGCATATTAAGGACTAATAAGATTAGCCAAAGTTTCTATATTCCAAGATAAATTTCCATCCTTAATATTATTTCTGGCTCACTAATTTCATTAAAAAAAACCATAAAACATTGCAGGTCACCATAGAGGAAAAAAGTAAATAATAAAAGAAAAAGTGAATATTAATCATTGATAAAGTAAATTAAAATGTAAACAAACCCAACTTGTTTTTTCAAATTCTTCTCTAAATCATGTAGGAATTTTGTTAAAAGATACAATTCAATTTAATTAGAAGGATGTTTGATTAGAAAACTTTGCTTTTAATCCATTTKWMAAATGGTTAAATTTTCAAATGAAGACATCCAAATTAAATTTTGTTAACTTGRAAAAAACATACTAACCCAAAAGTATTAAATTTATTACTTTCAACTCACTCCAATATTAATAATAAAACACAATGTCTATTGATAAAGTATTAAATTTATTACTTTCAACTCACTCCAATATTAATAATAAAACACAATGTCTATTGATAGGATGTTTGATTAAGGAACTTTGTTTTTAAGAGTTTTAGTTCATTTTTCAAATTATCAAAATTTGAATAAAAAGAAAGACATCCAAATAAAACTAAAACTTTGCTAATTTCAAAAAAAACATACTAATCCAAAAATATTAAATTTATCTACTTTTAATTCAGTCCAATAATAATAATAAAACACTATTATTCATGAAAAGGTCGATCTCCTCCCCAACCTCCAACTCTCTCTCTGTTCGATCAGAGTGCGTTGACCCGGGCCAAGAGCAGCGCTGTCGACAGTGAAAACAGCTCACATCTAAAAACAATATACTTTATTTTATAATATGCATTGTAGAATCTCTTCCATGTTTCCTCCCTCACTTTGAGGTATGTTAATGCTAATTATATTGATATATTCCTAGTGATTATCCATATAATGTTTTTTATTGATGTAAGTGGCGTCTCAGTTTATTTATTATTTTAGTTATTATTCTTTAAAATGTATTTGAATTCATTGAACTTATACCATATATTAATGGACAAGTCTAAATATTCTATCTTTTTGATTTTTTTTTTATAATTATCATCAACATTCTGCAATGTAATTATTGATGAAATTACAAATTTCCATTACTTAAATTGTATATTTAAATGCTTAAATAAATCCAACACCCTAAAAAACCTCTATTATACTCAAATTATACAATCTCAATCAACAAATAATATTTGTAATTTCAAACATTCTTCTAACTTCTTAAACAGATTTTAGATAAAACTAATTAAAAAAATATACCCATAAAGTATTAAAAATATTAAAAATAGAATGTTTAGAATACTATTGTACCAACGTCAACGTCAAATCACTTAGAAATTGAGAGAGCAGCCATTGCATAGGAATAACACACAATAATAGAATCTATTACTTAATAGATAAATGGAGGTTACATATATAGCATGCAGATCACTGACTCCTAGCAATCTAGATCCTAAGAAAGTGGATCTGATTAGCTAAAAATAGTAAACCTAGAAACTCACAGTTACAACAGTCATAGTTGAAATTCACATTTACAACAGTCATAGTTGAAATTCACAGTTACAACAGTCATAGTTAACCTAAAAACACACAGTTACAACAGTTGTAAGCATTATCTTTAAACGTCATATTTGAGAATATTTTGATTCCAATGAGGCCAATGGGGCCCTTAGTGAATCACAATTATTTTAACTCCACCGAGGCCCTTTTAGAGAATCACAATTTACAAAAGCATTTTCCTATGGACCCAAAACAATAATGTAGCATAAGGTGGATGCATTCAAAGTCACCCACAGAAATATATTATCATTGACGCGTTCAGCACACGGATTGGTCCCATTCGAATATAAAACAACTTCATAAAAAGCAATTTAAATTTTGTGAGGTTCCTCTTGCAGTGACCGGGACTTTGAAACGTAAGAAGGATCACATCCCTCGTTTTTAGAGCATTTCAGCGTGTTCCAGCGCATAGACGGTGGTACTGCACATAATAATGCGCTGTCTACGTGGTGGATTCGCGTACATAGGTGTTCACGCAGCAATTTTCGTAAATCTGATTTGAATTGACCGATTGAGGCAATATAAATGCTCACCGGATAACCCATACTAATCCACTTCTAACAGCTTCCCAAGAGAGACATTCAATTGAATTGAAACAGCGGCTGCAGATTGTGAACATTGCTTGCATTGTTGCGGGGAATTCTCCCAAGGTCTGCAGATTGTGAACATGGCTTGCATTGTTGCGGGGAATTCTCCCAAGGTCTTCGGCTCTGGCAGCTCCCCGTTTATTGGCGGCAACTGCCCTTCGCATCTGTTCCAGAGGAAACGCCCGCAGAGGCTGGATGTTCCGCTCCACTCGCCGGAACTGAATACGCCGTCCGCATCCATGGAGCAGCCGATGGAGCTTAATGTGGAGGGTTTTCATTATGCGGTTTCGTCTAAAAAGGGTCTGCGAGAATTCATGGAGGATACCCACAAGGCCATGGTCAATGTTCTTGGTGATTCCAAACAGGCCTTCTTTGGCGTCTTTGATGGTCATAGCGGTAGGAAGGCTGCAGCTTTCGCTGCCGAAAATATTGGGCAGAATATTGTGGATGCTATGCCCGGGATGGAAGATGAAACAGGGGATAATCTGGAGCAGGCTGTTAGAGCTGGGTACTTAACAACAGATGCAGAGTTTTTGAAGCAGGAGGTTGGCAGCGGTACTTGTTGTGTAACTGCTCTGATTATAAATGGTGACTTAGTGGTTTCCAACGCTGGGGATTGTCGAGCAGTTATTAGCAGAGATGGTGCTTCTGAAGCCCTTACATGTGACCATCGAGCTGGAAGGGAGGACGAGCGACAACGGATAGAGAATTTGAGTGGAGTTGTGGACCTCCGCCACGGAGTTTGGCGAGTTCAGGGATCTTTAGCAGTATCTAGGGCAATAGGCGATTTGCACATGAAAGAATGGATAACAGCTGAACCAGACACCAGAAAGATTGAAATTACATCTGACTGCGAATTTTTAATTTTGGCATCAGATGGGTTGTGGGATAAAGTTACTAATCAAGAAGCAGTCAATATTGCTAGACCTTTCTGTGTACAGAAGCAACCTAATTTGACATCATTAGGAGGAGGCCCTAATGTTGCTTGTAAAAAGCTTGTCGAGCTAGCGGTAACCAGAAAATCTCAAGATGATGTTAGTGTGATGATAGTACAACTCCGACATTTTTGCACGAAAGCGAATAAGACTGTGAGGTGAGGGAGGATTGCCATCAAAAGAGTCTTGACTAACAACCATCTAACCCAGCCTGGGTGTTGGAACTTAAAACGACCATATCCAGTTGGAACTGGGGGCCTGAGTTTTTCCTTCTTTTATGTAAAATGGGAGAGATTGACATCCATTTTTTTACAGTACAACAATTCTAATAATTCTTATTCCCAATTATTCTTTTATTCAATTTTAATGATCATGCTTAAATATTTCTGATAAAAGTGTCAATTCGAATAATTATTTTTCACAATTAGTCTGTTGTTCAATTTTAATGATCATGCTTAAATTTCTGATAGAAGTGTCTTTAGAATTGCCACTGCATTGCTACATACATCGAGTCCCATATATATTTCTACTAAAGTCATAATTATACCTCTCTCTTCAAACCTTTCAAATTTGAGCGAGGATCACAAAATTAGACTGCAAGGTTAAAAATTAGGAAACTGATTCATAGTGGTTTTGTGAATCCAATTTTTATTTTCAAACTGTGGCTGTGAATCATTTTTTACAAAGATTACAAAATATTCCCGAGGCACATCCGATGAAAAACTTTCCCTACACACTTACATCACATCTGACTGCTTGACTTGACTCGACTCTTCGGGAGAGAAAGGAATCAGCGGAGTACATCACATCTGATTCCTTGACTTGAGGCCGGGAGACTTGACTCTCAAAAGGCTGGGAGAGATAAATGTGAATCATTTTAAGTTGTTTTTTTGGGTTTGGTTTTGGAATTTTTGTTTAATTTTGTTTCAAAATTAGTGATAAATTGTTTGATGTGGAAATTTGAGTGGTTAAGTTTGTATGATGTGGAAATTTGAGTGGTTAAGTTTGTATAATCTAAGTAATAGGAGTTTTTCAGCACACAAATTCCATTTATACATTCAAAAATACAATTTAGATAATAGAAAATTAGAATTTCTTCTAAATTTATGTAGCCAGATTCAAACTAAAAAAACTAAAACTTAAAAAGATTTAAAAAATCAACTGAGAATATAAAATTTAGAATACTATCAAGAAAACATCTTTTTTAAGATGTACACATTAAAATAACAGAAATTTAGATAACAGAAAATACACAGAAATTTAGATAACAAAAAATTAGAATTTCTTCTAAATTTATGTAGCCAGATTCAAACCAAAAAAACAAAACTTAAAAGACATCTTTTTTAAAATCTACACATTAGAATAACAGAAATTTAAATAACAGAAAATTAGAATTTCTTCTAAATTTATGTAGCCATTCAAACCAAAATAAAAAACTTAAAAAGATCAACAGAGACTATAGATTTAAAATACTGTGCTATCAAGAAGACATCTTTTTAAGATCTACACATTTAAAATACTGTGCTATCAATAAGGACATCTTTTTTAGGATCTACACATAGGCTAGAAGATAGTTCTCCTCTAGCAACAGTTCCAGATGATAGAAATCACGATATTGAAGATTTGAGACGAGAGGAAGACATGAATCAAATGACCATGTATTTTGAAACGCAGTTATGCAACTATCCTTCGCTTAGGAAAAAGACTGACACTCAAACATTTTACATGACAAACGAAGCCAATGAAGTTTTAGGTAGCCATTAATGTAGACAAAGCAGTTTTAGGTAACCATTAACTTAGACAAAACAAATTACATAACAAAGGAAGCCAAAGAAGTTTAGCTATTAGTTTAGACAAAGAGGAGGAGCAGGGTACAGTTGAAGAATTAAAAAATGATGAAGACGTTGAGGATGCAGAGATGGGCTGGGCAAACCACTTTTGACATTCGAAGAAATGTTGACGAGGATGTAGAGGAAACTGAATAATCACAGTCGAGTAAGTTTGCCAGTCATATCGAGTTGACATCGGCCAAAAACACCTCCTACAAAAATAAAAACATTAACGTCTTAGCAAACATCAAAAATAAGAATTAGCACAGCCACAACTTTTTGGCTGGCGAAAGCAGAAAGAACGGCTTGCAAAACTTGAATTGTTGGGAAAGAAAAACGCCTAGAGGTGCACTGAAGGAGTGGGAAGGAGTTGGCTGGAAGGAGGCGAAAGAACGGCTTGCAAAACTTGAATTGTCGGGGAAGAAAAATGCCCAGAGGTGCACTGAGGGAGTGGGAAGGAGTTGGCTGGAAGGAGGCAGTGTGTCTAGAACGTGGCTGGTGAAGGCTAAAGGTTTAGGTTGGCCTAGAAAATGAAACCTTAATCACTCATACCTGGCAATCAGCCAGCCACGATAGTAAATTTTAAATATGATTAAGTAAAAGTAAAAAAATAAACATGTAAACTGATGTATTTATAATAGTGAGGAAGTTAGTGGTTGAAATCACAACCATTGATTTATTGAAACTACTAAAAATATTCCATCAATATTTAATCTTGTCCATACAAAACTGATTAAGCACTAAAAACCTATTAAATATGTCCATTATCAATAGATGTACACCTTTCGGCTTAATAACATTAGTGTCTAATTAGATATCAAAAATACTAGAATAGATTCAGCAGATAAATTATAATAGACTTCGCAATAAAGGTGGAGAAAAAAAAACAACGTGAGTGAAAAAAGTTGAAATCCACTGAGCAACACAAGCAGTGGATTTATGATGGAGCATCAGAAGCCAACAAAAGGAGTAGATGACAAAATCGAATAAGTTAGAACAGAGAAAGTGGACAGATAAGGACCGCCAAATCCAGAGGAAAAAAGGAAACTAAATCGATTGACCTTGCAAAGAAAACCGAAAAACCTAAGCAAGCTAACAAAAGAGTCTCCGTCAGAGCATACTACATTTAGAGAAACTCAGACATCAGTCTCTCAGAGAACAGTCTCCAGAAATTGAAACGGGGATCTGCAGGCAATAGTGATGTTTGGAATGATCCCTATAACCCCTATGCTCTTTCTTTGCAGCTGCAGCCACCCAGTGGAGTTATGTTTGAGAGGACGCCGAAGTAATTAATCCCATTCTCTCGTGAGAACAATTACGATGATGATGCCGTTTTGTTCATACTGTCTGCAGCATTGGGGGTTCTCATTCCCTATATCGGGGGAGTTGATTATGCACAAGTTTTTTAGACTCCTTTAGAAACTCTTTTAGTGAAGAGGAAACATATGTGAACGCCAAAGCTGTGTAAGCACTGTACCGCATTGAATCCCAGATGAAAGGAAGGCGACCTGGTGGACTGGTTTATTCCACTCATGAAATAGTGCGTTGTAGGGTATTAGTTTACAGCACCTTACTATATAAATGGGTTTGAAAAAATAAATGCTCTGATTGTTCAAAAAATTGTTGTGTATTGTCTCTATTATTGTCTTGTAGAGATAATGTAAAACTTTTTGTCTCTCATATTATTTTTATCTTTACAAAGATAATATATAAAATAACGTATAGAAACAATTACTTATCATTAAGATGAATCAATATAAATATTATTTTGTTAAAAATAAATTAAAATATAATAAAATCATTAAACTATTTTGTTAAAAATAAATTAAAATATAATAAAATCATTAAACTTGTGCACAATGTTCTTCCATTGAATTAGAGCTCTTTATAGAATAAATGAGAACAAGGGCAAACAACTATGAAAGTCTTAAGAGAGGGAGGGAAACTTGGTTGAGGTACACCATTGATAGTATTTGCTTATACACATTATGGTACATGGTATATGGATGATTAACATGTTGTTTGAGGTACATGGTTGATGGTATGGTACAGGTTTGATGTATGACATGTACATGGTTGATACATGGTATGGTACAAGTTAATGTACATGGTATGGTATATGTAGATGTACACAGTTGATATACATGGTATGGTATAGGTTGATGTGCATAGTTGATGCATGGTTGATGTACATGGTTGGTGTACATAGTTTGTTGATGGTATCCATGTGAGAGGATCTGTTTTTTTTTATGTTGAGTATCAACAATGGTGACAAGTTGATGATGGTATGTCAATGACAGTGATAGTGACAGTGACGATTTGATGCGACAGGTTGACTGTGACAAGTTGATGCGACAGTGATAGGTTGAATACAGTTATAGGTTGACATGTTACAGGTTGATGTGACAATGACAATGACAGTGACAGTGATTGTGGTAGTGAAAATTTGGTCTACATTTATATTTCAGGGTGGCAAGACGGAGTAAGGAAAGGGGGTTGTAGCCTCCTTCCGATTGGTTCCGGAGAACTCGGGGAGTTGGAGCTTCCTTCAGGTTGGTGTATGTAAATCAGGGGGTTGTAGCCTCCTTCCGGTTGGTGTCAAAGAACACATGGAGTTGTAGCTTCCTTCAGGTTGGAGCCTGAGAATCAGGGATTTGTAGCCTCCTTATGGTTGGAGCCAAAGAATTCAAAGAGTTGTAGCTTCCTTCAGGTTGGAGCCTATAAATAGGGGGTCGTAGTCTCCTTCCAGTTGCAGCTGGAGAATTGGGAAGTTGATGATTCCAATGAATGTATTCTTTGATATATAAGAAAACATTTTGTGGTTTTCTACCATTTGGGTTTCCACATAAATTCTAATGTACTATGTATTTGATGTGATGTTGTTGATGCGATGCTTCTTATGTTTATATGCTTATGATACATTGAATGCAATCATAGATGATACATTGATGATATGTTGCTGATAAGATTGTAGTTTATATATTGTGGTTAAAAGTGGTAGAAGTGTTCATACTGATTCACCCCCACCTCCTTAATATTACAACACATCCATCTAGGCATCATGTGCCATTTCTTATTTTTTTGTGCGCGAAGTCTATTTCCTTAAATGCACACACAAATTCCAGCCTCTTGGTGCACACTGGCTACCATCATGTGCATCAGCCACTCAATCCTATCATTGACGACTCATAACCAAAATCACAAGGTTAACTTAATAGGTAAGAATAAACATATGCCATATCCATGCACAACTACAATTACAATCTATAAGCACCATATTTACATATACAAGCTACATTAAACAATATGGCAACAAATACTTATATGCAACTACATACAAGAATGATCCCATATCAAGCCTAGAAAAATATGCACACAGTAAACAAGTCAAAGATATAGGAACGCTTATATTTAATAAAATTGACCAACCACGGCCTTGACTCAGACGTTCCTCCCAAACTTGGACGTTGTTTCTCATAAGCTTTCAACAACAGGGCACCCCCGAGTCAGGGCTCAAACTCCACCCAGGAAAAAATCTTCTAGCAATACACTAAGGTTTGACTCTCAATAGAATAGCTCAGTCCTAGGTGCCCGTTGTTGCAACTAGCCCACAATCCCTCATTCCCCTCGCACCTGTAACACTCAAGGAAGTGTTCCCCTTCTCTGCTCAACAGTGCTTCCCAGGGTTACCAACAACAGGGTGGACAAGAAGTCTCTGATCCCTGTGAATAATGCTAAACGCACCAAGGAGCAATTCTCAACAATACTCTCCCCTGGAGAGTCTGCTCATGAGTCTGACAACCACTCCACAACAACCAATGTCTCACCCAGAGAGACTTCTCATGGTCCGTCAACCCATCTCCTCGACAGTATAATTCTAGTTACAACCCCACAATCCCTGCAATCTTCTCTGGGAAGATAAGGCAATAATCAGATTTTCCATACAGTCAGACCCCTTCTGCTCATGAGAGCTTGGAACATTCATAAGAATGAAATAATAATAATAATAATAATAATAATAATAATACCCGAAATACCTGCCAAAAGTATTGCTTCTTGATTGCCACAATTGTCTTCTGGTAACCTGAATGTCCAACATAAGGAACCTTATGCATCTCCGATAATATTAAGCCATTCAACTCCTGATCATTTGGCACATAGACTTTACGTCTATACATGAGTATCCCATCATCTCTTAGCTCATAGCCTTCAAACTTTGGTTGTGATATACCTTGTTGTAAAGTCTCACTTATATCCATATAACACATCTCTGATCTGGCAACTTCCAAAATTGCGTGACAAAAATATGTTTGGTACATGATAATGGTTGTAGCATGCATCTATTGCATCCTCCTACTGAGTGCATCGGCCACCTTGTTCTCTTTTCCTCTAATATGCTTTATGTTGAAGTCATACTCATTGAGAAACTCTAACCACCTGCTTTGTCTGACATTTAAACTTGTATGTCCAAACAAACACTTCATACCACAATGGTATGTTCTCAGCTCGAATATCTTACCCATGAGATAATTCCGCCACATATTCAAAGCATGCACTATGAATACCAATTCCAAGTCATGTGTATCGTAGATCCTTTCATGTTGTTTCAACTTCCTTGATTCGTAGCATACCACATGTAACGCCCTGTTTCCCCCAAATTTGTAATTTATCCTGATATAGGAATTACCATGCTAAGGCATGATGGAAATGTAATTATATGATTTATTGAGTTGCCAATAACTGAATGTGGGGGTGAAGCCTTGAAAGTACTGGCCATGATATCACTAGAGGAAGAACGTGAAAACTATACAAGAGAGTTCATATATCAAATGACTCCAAATCTCCCATGATAAGGATGACAAAACTCCTTCGAACCCCAAGGAAAGCAAAACAGTCAATGAAGAAAAGATGATGGTTGAATCACCAACCACCCCCATGAAAGGAAAAATGGGTTGTAAGCCCGAAGTATTGCAGAGACTTGCAGACCTGAGCTTCCTTCTGACAGAAGGAACCGGGATAGGTCGGCAGACCTTCCTAGGTAAGAGGAACACGACATGGGAGGAGACATAGACAAGGAGCGTAAGATCCCAAGAGAGATGGGCAGAGATTTCTAACGAAAAACACGATCTGAAGGCCGCAAGCTTGATGCCAAGGAGCATCTAAGAAACCTCACCGAGGCCACAACCGAGTGAAGAAGCTCCGGGTTGCAGCAAGCAGGACCCGAATAGAAGCTGAAACAAAGAGAGAACCCTCGAGAACTATGAGAATTCCCTGGTGATATCATGGCTTGGCACGGGGGTGGCCAGAGTGCTAAGAATGAATGTCTCTGTGCCTATGGTCGGGTGGAAGAATGAACACCCACAGTCAGTTGGTTGGTGGCACCCTGTAATAGATAAACATTTTCTTACTTTGTGTAATTTAGATGGAACTGAGCATGAATTTGGTTATACTGTGTATATTTCAAGAGTTGTGTTTGATTTATGAATGGATATACTATGTCTCTTTCCTTACTGCTTGTTTGTATGATTAGGCCAGTAAGAGATTATATGGATAAGACGTGATTGGTATTCGTAAATGCTTGTGTCCTGTGGCGGCTTGAGTTAGAGCCACGAACTATGAGTTCGACGACCTTAGGCATAGTCTCATGTACACATGCCAACCTTCCTAGTTGTCCAGAGTCCCCTGGAGGACGAATTCTGTTAAGCTCCGGAGAGGAAGTGTAGTCATGCACAGGCTCCCTGCGAGGCAAGTAGAGACCGAGACTCACTCAATTCCTAGACTTGCCGAATGAGCGCAAGGGGTGCGCGAAAGACCCTTCTAAGAATCAAGCCAAGGAGAAAGAGCACAAAGCTCTTAATTCCTTCATAGCTGAGAAAGCTCAAGAGGGAAAACACTTTTCGTAAGTGTTGACGAGACCCAATAGCCGACTTGCAGTAGAATATCGAAGGCTGAGACCTATGAGACATTGAAATCTTCCAAGGAGAAAGGAAGAAAGCGCGAGCTCAGGGAGGAGCTACAACTACTGTCAAATCTCGCGTGGATAGCCGATAGCCATCAGATCCAGGAGAAGTTGCACGAGGTTTAAGCCTCGCATATGCAAAGGTGAGGACTCGTCAAAGTCCCAAAAAGATCAGGACCGTCCATCTCAGAGGACACGTGGCAGAGATCCGAACCCATCGGGGTTTCAGATACCAGAAGGTTGAAGGACTAAAATCGTGGAGTCATTGCATCGCGAATTCTCGGTCTGTGAAATCCCGATACGAGAGTGGAGCCATCGGGTTTCGGTATTTCGGCTATTCGGAGTTTGGGATGTAGAGGAGGCTGTGGTCTTGGTACCGAGAGCTTCAAATTCCTGGTACACGAAACAACGAAAAGATCAGGACCATCCATCTGTAGAGGACACATGGCTGCCGGTCGGCGTTTCGGCACCTGGGAGATCAAAAGGGCAAGAATCCTTGTACTCGCCAGTCGCGAAATCCCGACTCGCGAAACCCCGAAATAGGATAGCGTGAGTTAGAGTTTTGATGTTTCGGCGTTTCGGCACCCGGGAAACCCAAGGGTCGGTTTCCTTGTATTCGCAAGACACGAAATCCTGACTTGCGAAACCCCAGAATAGTGTAGCGTGGTTAGAGTCTTGATGTTTCGGTGTTTTGGCACCCGGGATACCTAAGGGTATGTTCCCTTGTACTCGTCAGTCCCGAAATCCTGACTTGCGAAACCCCAAAATGGCATAGCATGTCTAGAGTTTGGATGTTTCGGTGTTTCGGCACCCGGGAAACCCAAGGGTCAGTTCCCTTGTACTCGCCAGTCACAAAGTCTCGACTTGGGAAACTCCGAAATAATAATAAGCACGGATAAGTCTTGATGTCTCGGTATTTCGGTACCCGGGATATCTAGAGGCAAGTCCTTGGTACACACCAGTCCCGAGTTCTCGACTTGGGAAATCCCGATATGGCTTAGCGCGTGTAGATTTGGTTTTCGGTGTTTTAGCACCCGGAAAACTGAAGGGTATGAACCCCTCGTCCCTTTCTACCACAAAAAATCGATACGTGAGACTCCAAAAGGTAGAATGCTAGGTTTTAATACGAGGCATTGTTAGATGTGGCAAACTGTTGGTTCCTTTCAGATTTCGGCACTTCGAGAGACAAGAGAGCAGGGGAACACATGCATCGCGATTTCCCGAATCACAAAAGCCAGAAGCACCTCTCTTGTAAGGCATGTGGTCATAGCCAACGATCACATGGGTAAGGATAAGGGATGGTAGGGTCTGCATCAGGCCCCATAGGAATTCGAGGATTTTGTTCCTCGGGGAAAAGAAGAAAAAGTCGAAATTTTTTAGTTCCCGTAGTGGGTGTGTGACAGATTGGTATCAGAGCATGGTTACAACACTTGGCCTGCTTGGGCTCATGTATGAGCCGCGTAAGAAGATATTTTTATCTGCGTTTTCTCTTTAAGGAGAAGGATTGTAGAATGAAAATGTAATCTGGGAATTTCTATAACCCCTCTGATTAAGATGGTAACTACTCTTATAGGAGTAGGGATGCACTGATCGTTATCACTGATAAGATCTGAGTGCAAATGACAGAGGTGGAATAAATTGTGCTATGAAGCTGCACGAGCCAGACAAGGGACGTGAACTGTGTTGTCCTGTTTTAGTGTTACGATGGCTACCTACTAAAGTAGGTAGAGTCTCTTGTAATTGAGATGGCTGGTTAGATAAGGATTAAGATCCAAATGAAGAACTCCTTCATGATTGGGAAATCTAGTAGGGACTGGTAAGATCCTTAGAAAGTTATTATCACGGTATTATTAAGAGACTAAACCCTGAGCATATAATTCCTCATGATTGAGAGGACTAGTGAAAATATGTAGGGTCAAATTTACCTAACCTATAATGGTTAGAATCGACAGTGAGGATAACCTGTTTGAGGAGTCCCTTAGGACTGTTGCTAATTCCCAAAAAGTGACCATTGTTGGTCGTTTCCATAAGGAGAGGGTAACATCGTATGAGTCATGACTATGAGACTAGTCTGGTAAGAAAACCTAAAATCTCAGAAGAGATAGCGGGAGAAATCCTTCAGAAAAGAATTTTGAAGATTGGATGGGATCGACAGTCAAGATCCATTCAGAAAGGATCGAAATGATTCGAGTCGTTCGATCTCAGAGAAGTAGCACACTGGTTAGTTGCGAAGAGGTACCAGAATTTCGCAAAATCAAAAGAGCTTGGAAGAAGCATTACGAAATTCGCGAAATGATCATAGTCGTTGATCAAGGAGCGAAATTGGACCGTTGATCGTCCAGAGAGAATTTCGCAATTCCGGGGATCGAAGGAGTCGAGGTTCTTCACAATAGAAGTCCCGAAGTCGCGAAACGTGAAATCACGACATAATCACAACCATTGGTTGGAAAGCTAGGACTTGATCAGGACCATTGATTTCCAGAGAGATCTGGACCGTGGGATCCAGATTGTCGGGTCCGCATGGATCAAAAGTTTGGGAAACGGTGGAGAGTTTTCCACAGATTCGTCGAAATTGGGATTCAGACACGTGTCTTAGAATTGACCCTAGGTTCCGAGAAAAGGGTCATGCGGATGAAAGAGCCGAGAAAACCTTAGTTTTTGTCTTTCACGTTTTCGAATTTCAGGAATCCAGGAAACAAAGATTTCTTGCAATAGGAATTCTAAAATCGCGAAATGTGAAACGCCTTTTAATTTAGATCGTGGTCACCGTCGGTGGTCACGTGAGGAGAGGGAGTAAGATAGTATGATGAATAGTGCATGAGTTTAATGCATTGATGAGATTCATATTACGAAGCCTGATACTCATACCAGTAAGGTGTGAATGATATAGAACGTGCAAGTAATGCACATGTATGATGTAAGAGTATAAGTATACTAGAGGCCCAATATGATGGCCCTGATGAGTAAAACGTGAGGCAAGAATTACACTTGCCAAAATTGAATGAATACCATGGATGCATGGTTGACTCCGTTCTGAAGAGTCGTGAAGGTTTTGTCTTGAATGATAGCTTAAGGGGAATGTACTCCATTCCCCCAGGAAAATCCAGTGCAATTAAATGAAAGAGTAAACGAGTGAGGATGCTCTGATGTCATGATAAGAGGCAAATGTTTATGCCTTTGAAGATCACATGAGAAGGACTGTGAAAAATCCTGAGATGACTGATTTTAAAAATGGAAATGTATGTAGGCTATGAAATATACCTACGATAGCTACATGCAGGCTTAGGATTATGAAAGTGGTTAAGTACATCATAGATGTAAGTTAACAAAAATGCATGTTTATATTCCTTAAGGGGAATATTTGGTAGACCACTAAAAGTCTAACTCAAGGTTGAGGCCATCACAAGTGGTGATGGATCTGCAACAAGGAAGTTGCACGCTGAAGAAGTTCCTGGTGAAGGAACTGTATAAGGTCTCTGTCAGAAGAACAAAGTCACAACCCTCATAATTGTTGAAGGTTGGACAATGGGCTACAAGGTCTGTCCATGTATAAGAATCTTGGATTACATTTTGAAAGAATCATGTAAGTAATAGAAGACTAATAACCAAATATTGACCATTCCGATAACCGAATGGAAGTGTGTAGGATGCACATGTTCATGATTCATTATAAGAAAAGAGTTGCTACTAAAGCATACTGAAGTATCCTAAGAGTTAGGATGAGCCTAACCCAGGGCTACTCAGAAAAAGAGAAGTTGTGGAAACCAACATGGGTGGTAAGAGCCCAGTAAACCCATGAGTATGATTGAATGAATAAATGGGTACATTTAACTGATATGGCTTGGTTGAAGCTGTGATTAAAGAAAGGCATTGAGACCTTAGAGATAACGTGACTAGGCTGAAAATTTCCAGGCGATGTAGAAAGAATTGGAAGAAGGGGAGAGCCCTCAATTATTTCCTTGTTGTGCATTACCTTTCTATGGGACAAGAAAGCTAGTACATTGATGAACGAAAATGCTTTGACACCATAATAATGATGGTTGTAATACTGTGAAAACGATTGAGAACTGTTGTGTTACACTCATGAAAAGCATTAAGGATAATGTGATGAAGTGCATACAGATATGCTAGACATGTCTGAAAATGTTTTTATTAACTAAACGCTATGATATTTGCATTTTAAGTTACATGACGATTAATGTGCCTATGGTGTATGTCATGTGTAGAAAGGAATAATATTGGAACTATTGAGAAAGACAGTTGTCAATAATGAACAACCTCAAGCAGAGGGTGACCATGGAAAGGCTGCGGTCGAAAGGTTGTTAACGAGACTGTGAAAATCCCGCTAAAGCACTACTGATAAGGTAGAGAACAGAGAGAGGGTGCTAGCAGCCAAGAACTGGTATAAAGATATTCGGGCTTGTGTGGCACATGGTATGAAGGGATTTGGTAAGAACCCCTTCCGAAATATTTTATTATTGCATGTTATACCTGAAAATTGAAAGGGCGGTTGTATGCCTTGGATACCCAAATAGGGTATGATTCAGGAAGGAGAACCTGAATAATGGAGGTATGAACCTCTGGTAGTAAACACTGGTTGTAACCCTCGGAAGAATTCATGAACTGATATGTCATGAACACATGGACCAATCAAGGAACGATTGGAAACAAAAGTGCTCATAGATAGCACATTGCATGGAATTACTTCCAGGAAATGCATATTTTCATAAATGACAGGCAAGGGATTTCTCATTAAGGAAGGAGGACCTTCCAACATTTCTACCCACGTAGTATAGGTGTTAGAGAAAACCAATTTTGGGTGGCCGTGAGTGTTGGCACCCTGGTTATTAATGAAGGCATAATGCGTGGGCGCATTCATACGAAACTTTTAAGTTTAATATGTACTAATTTGGGGTAGTGATCGGCCTATAGCAGGAAGCGTGGTCCTGTTGTAAGAATGAATGAAAACGAATAAACCATATGAGGAAAAGGTCGGTTAAATTCCAACATCCCATGGCCAAGAACCGGTCATAAAGTGTGATGAACTTGAAATCAATGCAAGAATGCATTGGGTATGAATGTGGCCATGGATAGTGGCACATTTGTTAAAACCCTTTGAAATGTTGAATTACGTTTGAAAAAATATATATATGTACATGGAAAATCTAACAATTTGTTTGGCTGATTGAAGAATAAATTGTAGGAAGCAGGGGGTCATGGATATGGAAGTAAGGTAAGCCCATAGGAAAGACCGATTGCCTACTGAGCCAAATTGCAAGGAATGTTATTTCCTTTTGAGAAAGTGAATTTGATTTTTAGTATGCACAATTATGAAATTGTTGTGACGATGTTGTAAAGGTGAAAGAAAATGTATGTACATGAGAACTAACAATTTATTAGCTGAGGAATGAATGCAGGAAGAAGGAGTCTTGGATATGGAAATGTTGTAATCCCATAAGGAAGACCGATTTCCTGCTGAGCTAAAATGTTATGGGAAGGAAAGTCCCATAATTATGGATTTGGTTCCTGAGCGGGACAAATATGAAAACAAATTACGAGACTTGATAAATCTGTGGGTGACAGGTTTGCAATAAAATTCTGAAAGTTAGAATTTATGATGACGTCTCACGAAATCTTGTGTACCTATGATACAGGTGAGAAGAAAATATTTGTTCTGAAAGGAACAGATGAAGGCTGTCAAAGCTGAAGATGATGAACGTGGCTACTGCTGAGCCATGAAAACCCCGTGATAAGCCATGATCACCTGAAAATTATTGTGTTGAGGTAACACAAGCCAGAGGGACGCCTCGGCAGAGCAAGTCTGAGGGACGCCTCGACTGTAAGACTCAATAGGATCTCTAAGATTCCTGTGCGAGAAAACCTCGGTAGGGAAAGATGGATCGCCCGAGGGACTATATAACAGTGAAGGGGATGCCTAAGCCTGGGCCTGGAGGGAGAGTGACCACAAGGAAGAGGAGACCTTAATAATTTCCTGTAAATTATTGGGATCATGCACATAGTGGGTAGTTTCCCGTGCGGGAAAACTTTGGAAAGGAAGATGAAATCATGATAGCTCTTGTGAGCTATTGAATTGGAATCATGCATCCAATGGGTATGTCAAGGAGGACGATGATAATGGATAACAAAACTACCATGTGGATACATATCCATAAAATTCACAGATAAGTATTGTGCTAAGATTATGAGATTTTCCTTTTGAATTATGAGCAACAATAAGATGTTTTTGCACAAAATTGTGATTAATGTGCTTGTTGTCCAAGAATTATTGAAGGCAGGTGACGAAGACTGAGATCCTGAAAAAGGACTAGACTGAGGATGAAGGCCAAGCCTTCTGAAGTGTCCGAATGAGAAAGGCATGACAGATGTTTGAGAAAGAACACCGAGGACGGTGTTCCTTTAAGGGGGAGGGAATTGTAACACCCTATTTCCCCCAAATTTGTAATTTATCCTGATATAGGAATTACCATGCTAAGGCATGATGAAAATGTAATTATATGATTTATTGAGTTGCCATTAACTGACTGTGGGGGTGAAGCCTTGAAAGTACTACCCATGATATCACTAGAGGAAGAATGCGAAAACTATACAAGAGGGTTCATATATCAAATGACCCCAAATCTCCCATGATAAGGATGATGAAACTCCTTCGAACCCTAAGGAAAGGAAAACAGTCAATGAAGAAAGGACAATGGTTGAATCACCAACCACCCCCATGAAAGGAAACATGGGCTATCAGCCCGAAGTACTGCAGAGACCTGTAGACCTGAGATTCCTTCTGACAGAAGGAACCGGGATAGGTTGGTAGACCTTCCTAGGTAAGAGGAACACGATACGAGAGGAGACATAGACAAGGAGCGTAAGATCCAAAGAGAGATGGGCAGAGCTCTCCAACGAAAAACACGATCTGAAGGTCGCAAGATTGATTCCAAGGAGCATCTGAGAAACCTCGCCGAGGCCACGACCGAGTGAAGAAGCTCCGGGTTGCAGCAAGCAGGACCCGAACAGAAGATGAAACATAAAGAGAACCCTCGAGAACTATGAGAATTCCCTGGT
>SNQJ01S0035963.1:109751-126968 GCA_010110895.2 Picea sitchensis | reverse complement strand
GGGAGACTCTATCCCTTCCAAAACTTGCATAAGGTTGGGGTATTAAAATTTTGGAATGGATTAATATTTCTCTACTATTAAAAATGGTGTGGAGTGGAGCTAGATCGGATGGTTTATGGGGATTGGTCTTGAGAAAAAAGTATTTGGGGAACTTTTCTATTATAGAATGGATCAGGAATGACAAATATTAAAACTCTCATGGGTCTGCTATTTGGACCAAATTCACTAAATATTTTGAATGGATTGGTCAATCTTTAGAATGGTATATTGGAGATGGCAAGTAGGTCAGGGTTGGTGTGGATCCATTTGTGGGTGGAGATGACACATTTCGACTTCCGCAATAACTGATCACACATCTAAATTTTTTGGGGGTAAAGACTATTTATCAGTGTAGTGGATTGCCTCATTATCCATAAAAAAAAAATGATTTCCTCTCTAGTGATAAATTGGAACTTTGTGATGACTGGGCTGCGGCATGGAACACCTTTATTGATGGAATTCAAAACGTATGCATCAGACTGACTAGCGAAGCTGACGACCTGATCTGGATTGAAAAAAAAATTGGTACTGTTACTGTGGTTGATTTGTATAAAAAATATGTGTTTCTCACTTGTTTGATGAAGTCCCCTGGTGGTGAAAAATTATTTGGAAGCTCAGAATCCCTCCTAGAATTCAGTACTTTGGATGGTTGGTTCTAAAAACAAGATTTTAACTTGGGAAAATCTCAAAAAGCGGGGTTGGAGCGGACACGGGATTTGCACTCTTTGCAAATTGAATGAGGAGAACTGTCTCCACATCTTTGGGGACTGTATATTTGCTATATATGTGTGGCAGAAATGTTGTTCATTGCTAAATATCAAAGTTTTAAATTAGGATGGTGATTTAAATTCAAAATTAAAATGTTGGATCAGGTACCGTAAGGATTATGTTGCACTTCCTATCTTTTGTTGGTGGTCTATTTGAAGGGCATGGAACCTGAGTATTTTTTAAGGAGAGATGCCAATGCTTGATAAGGTGGTGGGTCATATATTGATTACTTACTCTGCATATTACAAAGTTCATTACCCGCCTCCTGCTAGGATCCTATGCAACGTTTTCCGAGATGCCGACAAGGTCTATGGATATTTTGATGGTGCAGCACAAAACAGGAATTGTGGGGGAGTATTTTCCATTTATAGAGATTCCTCTTTTGTTTGTTTTGATATTCGTGGAGGAGGCAAAGGCACAAATACAAAGGTTGAACTGTTGGGTATTTGAACTCTCCTCATGTGGGCTAGGCAGTTGGGTATTTGGTGCATATCAGTGATGGGGGATTCCAAGATGATTATTGCCCTGGTTAAATTTTCTTTGTGTCATAAAGAACATCACTCACACCCACCGTTGTAACAGGATCAGAGCTCTAGCAAAGACTTTTACTGAGATTGAATTTCAACATATCTATCAGGAATTGAACATTGTTGGGGACAAACTCTCAAAGGAGGCTCTAGGGTGGATGGAAGGACTCTCATGGATCAAAGTATTGAAATATGGGGAATTAATTTCCCACATATTTTTTTACAGCTCTTAAATTTGTGGTTTTGAGAAAAACCGGTGAAAATACATGCTTCTTGATAGTTGATGGGTATTTTATCGGTTGACTAGATACATGCTTCTCATCGAACTATGTTAAGTAGACTAAACGTCATAGGTTTTGACATGACACGCTTTCCATCTTTTGAAAAGGAAGTATAGTAGTGATGTAATATTACTTTTGATTTCTTATAATAACAAAGTAATGTTTTTTTTCATGTGAAGAAAAAAAATTAATTTCCCATTAAAATAGGATGACTGTAATTTAATTTTATGGAAGTGAAAACCAACTTTTTAAACATGTAAACCACCTCTGATGTTCTCTTCATCGTCTCATTTTTCCAACGATATAATTTTTTCCCAAATCTGTCGCTCGGATCTCAAGATATGAGCTTGTGAAGTTGAGTTGTCACACAGGCCCATTAAAAAATGCAGCTGACTGATATTTTAATTTATGAGAAAAAATTATCAACTTTCAGCACTTGAAACCTATACCACCATGTTCTACGTCGAAATATCTTTCCAATGGTATATATTTTATTGCAAACGGAGGTCGGGATCTCAATATATAGCCTTTGCAAGATCGTGACTCAGTCACTGTTGATCAAGTTTGATTGGTAAATGTAGACCCGATTTAATTTCGACCTCTTTTGTTGAATTTAAAATTGTCTTCATTATTTTTATCCCAAATGTACGATAATAAAATATTCTTAGTGGTATACAATGTTAAGTGTAACATACACTTGACAAGAAATAAACAAGAGAGGAGACTATGGAGCTTGGAGGATTTGACTCTTGGAAAATTGTTAAATATAATAATAATTTTGCATGCCTAGGAAACCACCAATATGCCCAGTCAGAAATGATGAATCACCCAACCAAATGTTGCCACATGTCATCACTGGGTAGGCCAACAATATGCCAATAATAATCTTCCATATGTCATTTTTTGTATTTAATGCCACATGTATCCATTAATTAGTTGTCATGTGGATATATATCATTGGTTAATAAAGTGTCATGTGTCACTTGGAGATGCTCCTCGTAGAACTTAGGATAGAAAAAATATTCTTAAAATAATATGGCGGGTTCACGGGTTTACGTGAATGCAGAGGTAGGTGAGAAAATAGCGGAGACTCGTGGTAATACATAGTAAGGAATGAGTGTAAGAAATTCTAAGTGTAGATGAAGTGGAGAGGAGAGGTAAATAGTTGTAAAATATTCTAAGTCTTGAGAATCGGTCGTACAGACTTGCATATAACATGAAATAAACATCATCAACCCGCGAACTCATGAACCCACGGTAACTCATATATATTTGGCTAAGTGTTGGAGAAGTTACATAGTTTATGAAGGTGGTAGAAGTCAAAGTCCATTGTGAGGGTAGTGGAGATAAAACATATTCTTATGAAATATCACCAACCCGTCAACCCACGGTAAGCCATAGTAAATAAGACTTGATCTGGAAAGTATATAATGGATCACATGAAATATGGAAAATATGAAAAATGAAAAGAAATATATGGGAAATAAAGGAATTATGTGAAATTTGGGAAAGGAAAAAGGGAAAAGGAAAGAAATGGAAAAAATGGATGATGAAAATGGGAAGGAAAATTAATGTAAATGTGGAAAGGAAAAGGAAAAATGGCTAAGTGTGGAAAATGGTAAGGGGAATATGAAAGTAATGAGATAGTGGGAAAAATGAATAAGTATAATGACTAAGTATAAAATGAGAGAATKAAAAGAKGTGAAGGGAAAGGAGAGGAGAGAACATGTCACTTAGAACATTTTTCATATTTCTTCTTGTAATACCTTTGTTGGACTTCTGGACAGAAATATGTGTATCTTGGTCATGAAGACTCGGATTTTGATTCCGCGAAATGCATGGAAAATTTTATATCGATGGTTATGCAATGAACATATAATAGTTCAAAAATATTCATCTTCCAGTATCATTTTTCTTTTATTATTCCAGGAGCGGGAACATATAGGTGACCAAATTTTGGTCAACATGTATTTAAATCTTGTTTGTTAAAAAAAATCTAAGTATGGAATAATTCAAGGAATGAAACTATAAAAGGAGGAATACAAAATATTTGATTAACTCTTATTGGTCAACAACTTAGTACAGTTTCGACCTTGCAAATTACAAGACAAACTTTGTCTCTTTTGCATAACAACCCTTTTAAAACTTGCAATTGCAAAATAAACAACATGAACAGGTCTACTATGATAATCCACGCCCCCAACAACTTGCACAACTCAAATCTAAGGTATAATACAACCTTGGTTTACATTTTACAGACAAGTTGTGCATTTCAAGGGTTTTACTAGGCATCTCTTGCCTATTTTTGCACAACAAAGTCTTTTATGATTGAAAATGAAAAATTGACCTTGATTTCTCTCATAACCCACCATCCTCTGATTCATCAAAATTTCGTGAATCTTTCTACATAGAAATTTCCTTTTTTGGAGTGTACAGTTTAGACCTTGCAGTTTCATATAGCCAACTTTAACAATTTGGCCCTTTAGTTTTACAAGAAAAATTTTAGCCTTTATGCACATCAAGTAGGTTTATGTCTGAAAATTCCAATATACTGTTATAGACATGTGTAAAATCACAAACTACACCCTATGCAAGTTGAACCACTAAATTTGGCTCAAAATTGAGACTAGGGCGTGCATTTTACTCCAAGGTAGTTTTGCATTCAAATTTACATGAAATCCCAAATCTAGGTGCATGAAAGCAACCTCTCATGTTCTTCAATTGAAATTTAGATGCACACGTAAATTCATCATTTATCTAACTCCATCTTAAAACTTATAAAACAATTTTTGAAGCTACATGGAAGCCTGGCGTGCATTTTAATTTTGTCACTTAGTACAGTTTTGACCTTGCAAATTACAAGGCAAACTTTGCCTCTTTTGCAAAACCACATTTTTAAACTTACAATTGCAAAATAAACAACATGAATAGGTATACTATGATAAACCACACCCCCATCAACTTGCACAACTCAAATCTAAGGTATAATACAATATTGGGTTACTTTTTACAAACAGGTTGTGCATTTTGAGGGTTTTACTAGGCATATATTGCCTAATTTTCTACAAAAGAGTCTTTTATGATTGGAAATGCAAAATTGACCTCGGTTTCTCTCATAMCCCACCATCCTTTGATTCATCAAAATGTCGTGAATCTTTGTGCATAGAAATTATCATTTTTGGACTATCAATGAACTACTAATTGTACAAATGGGTTATAAATATTGTAATGATCAATTTACAACTTAAATCCTAAATTATGGAGTCTTATCCAACTTTGGGCATGCAGTTTCATCTAGCCRGCTTTAACAAATTGGCCCTTTGGTTTTACAAGGAAATTGTTATCCTTTATGCACACCATATAGGTTTATGTCTAAAAATGCCAATATGAGTTTATAGATAGATGTATAATCACCAACTACAGCTTTTGCAAGTTGAACCACTCCATTTGGGCCAAAATTGAGATTAAGGCATGCATTGTACTCTAAGGTAGTTTTTTTTTCAAATTTACATGAAATACCAAACCTAGTTGCACCAAAGCAACCTCTCTTGTTCTTCAATTGAACTTTAGATGCATAGGTAAATTACCATTTATCTAACTCCATCTTACATTTTACAAAAATAAAATGGAGCTACAGGGAAGCTTGGGCATGCATTTTAATTTTGTCACTTAGTAAAGTTTAGACCTTGCAAATTATAAGACAAACTTTGTCTCGTTTGCAGAACAACCCTTTTTAAACTTGCAATTATAAAATAAACAGCATGAACATGCATACTATGATAAACCACACCCCCAACAACTTGCACAACTCAAATCTAAGGTATAATACAATCTTGGGTTACTTTTTACAAATAGGTTGTGCATTTCAAGAGTTTTACTAGGCATCTCTTGCCTATTTTTGCACAAAAGAGTCATTTATTACTGAAAATGCAAAACGAACCTTGGTTTCTCTCATAACCCACCATCTTTTGATTCATCAAAAGTGTCATGAATCTTTGTGCATATAAATCATCATTTTTGGAATGTAAGTGCACTACTAATTGTACAAAAAGATTATAAATAATGCAATCATCAATTTACAACTTAAATCTTAAATTATTGAGCCTTAGCCAACTTTGGGTGTGTAGTTTCATATAACCCACTTTAACAATTTGTCCCTTTCGTTTTACAAGGAAATTTTTATCCTTTATGCACATTAGGTAGGTTTATGTCTACAAAATTCCAATATAATTTTATAGACAAGTGTAAAATCACAAACTATACCTTATGGAAGTTGAACCACTCAATTTGGGTCAAAATTGAGACTAAGGCATGCATTTTACTCTAAGGTATTTTTGCCTTCAAATTTGCATGAAATACCAAATATAGGTGCATGAAATCAACCTATCCCATTCTTCAATTGACATTTAGATGACATAGGTAAATTCACAATATATCTAACTCCATCTTACAACCTATAAAACAATTTTTGGAGTTATATGGAAGCTTCGGCATGCATTTTAATGTTGTCACTTTTAATATACACAAATAGATCTAGGGTTTGGTTTAAATCCATCACCATTTGTCTTGAGGCTCAACCTACAACTATTGAGCTTAAAGGGGATTTATCCACCCTTCTGACCAAAACCCGCAAACAAAGTGCATTATTTGAGTGTTTGGTTTCTTGGGTTACCTAGTGATTTTGGTTTTACATAAGTGAAATATATTCTACTATATTTAATATTTTAGATTAAGTGATAAGGTTCAAATTTCATGGGAAATAGATATCAGAAACCTCAAGTAAATGAGTTAAAAAAATTAATTTTCATTAAACATGGATCTTCAAAATTTCCATACTGACGTGGGAATTGGCTTAAGTCTGTACCAATTATGTTTGTTTTTCCCTAGCCAATATTAAGGTGGTTGGTCCTTAATGGGACAACAAAAATACAAGCAATCTATTTACCTTTAGCAACAACAAATTATATGCAACCCTCGTCTTAAACTAAGCACTCTTGCACAAATACCCTACCGGGTATATTCATATACAACTACAGTCTACAACCACAATATTTCACTTCTAGAATCAGTAATCTATCATCTATCACTATAAATCATTTCAGAGTTGTATATCTAACAATACATATTAGTTCAAGCATGTAACCCCAAACCAAAATGCATATTTCACCTTTCACAAAATTCCAACATAATGTTATAAACATGTGTAATATCACAAACTACACCTTCTACGAGTTGAACCACTCCATTTGGGTCAAAATTGAGACTAGGGTGTGCATTTTACTCTAAGGTAGTTTTACCTTCAAATTTACATGAAATCCTAAATCTCGGTGCATGAAAGCAACCTCTCTTGTTATTTAATTTTACTTTAATAGATGACATAGGTAAATTTACCATATATCTAAATCTGTCTTAAAACTTATAAAACATTTTTTTGAGCTATAAGGAAGCTTGGGTGTGCATTTTGATTGGTCACTTAGTATAGTTTAGACATTCCAAATTACAAGGAAAACTTTAAATATAATTTGGTCACTTGTAATATAATTTATTCGTTTACTGCCAATTCACCAAAGTTGTATGGATCAAAATTTCCAATTGTTTCAAATAACAAATTCATTGGGATAAATTAAATATGTTGGAATGTATGGATTTCTGGATGAATGATAAATTTGTTTCATCACACAGAGCACTACTTGGGTATGTGTTATGGGACATATATTTAACCAGAAACAAGTTGATTTTTGAAGATAAGGAGGCACTGTTAGGAAGACTTTCACATCACATTAGAGTCTCTTATGGGGAAGGAAGGAAGCAACCAAAGAATAGTGTTCCAAGAAGCCTTCAAGAACCAATTATAGATCGTATTAAGCCTTGGGGATTTTTTATGTAGCATGCGAGGGTACTCTGGGAACTTGTGGAGTTGGGGCTATTCTTTATCTAGATAATGTAAATTACATTTTAGTAAAGTATGGGGCAATTTTGGGCACAAACAATAGAGAATAACTCTATGCCCTTTGGATCCTACTTAAGGGCAGTTCACAGTCAGGTTAAGAGGCTATAGGTCTTTGGTGACTCCAAACTTTTGATGGACTGGGAAAATGGTAAAAGTAACATTTATAACTTGGATTTGGGGCCTATTTTCAATAGGATTGTGGAAAAGAAATTAATTTTTGAAGAGGTGTACTTTGCTCATGTCTACCGAGAATTCAACTACAAATCTAATCAGTTATCAAAGGAAACACTCATTTTGGAGGAAGGTTTTTTACTTGTTCATGAGGTTAAGGACCATACTCCTTCAGATTTGATACTCTTACAACTTCTTCGATGAATGGATTGTTTGGTGTGTTTTAATTGTTGTTTATGTAAAGTTAGAGAGAGTTTGTCTCATGGTTTTTTCTTAGCATCAGTATGATGTTGTGAAACTATTTGTTTAAAGAGTGACATGTATAAGGATGATTGTAAGAGTCAAAGTCATAAGGATAGGCTATAGTCTTATCTGATTCAGGCATTCTATAAAGGAAATGGTTGCTAACATTAAAATTTGAAGGGATATCATCAAAGTGTATTTCATTTCCACTAGAAATATCAATACAATGATTTATGTCTCGAAAAAAGGAAGAAAAAAAACCTTGAAATATAATTGCTTGTAGGTAGATTCAGGCATCATTATAAAGATGCATTAAAGATCACTGAAATATTGTAGATAAACACTCAATATCACAACAAGAATCACATATAAGACAAGTATGAGTCAAAACATTACTAATATTTCATTAATTCTTTATAATAGAAGGATCTTTACATGATAGACATCACAGTTACAATCTCCATTACAAAACTGGGAAAACTATAATACAAATTCTACAACTTTCTTCTCTCTGAATATTCTTCCTAAGGTCTCTCTAACAAGTCTCTCATTTCCTATCTCTCTACTTATAACCTTATATATTATGATCCCCATGGGGACCACCTTGACCCATATGTCGCTTACATAAGTTGATCATAACTAACTTTACATGTATTCATAGGTCCTCAAGCTAGTTGTTACAACTCTGAGATGATGCTTAGTACTTGAGGCACACTCCACCTTGTTGTAGCCAGTCGTCCATTGCAATAAATACTAGAAAGGGTGTTTCTAGTCACCAGCTTCACACTATGGGGTGGTACTGAACAGTCTTATAATGTGAATGGGTTCCAAACTTGGTAGTGCATTGAAGAGTCTAATAGAATATATAAGTGCGGTGTGGATATGGAGGGTGCACCACTAGGCAAGAAGAGAGAAGTGGAAGTGATGGTTAATGGTTGATGATGTATTGGGGACCAACTTGAGGTGGAGGATTATGGTGGGGATGGAAAATATTGATACAACCAGGTATATGTTTACCATGAGTTATGGTCTTGTTGTGAAGCAATTGTCATGGTATCCTATACCTAGGTCAAACACCTTCAACTCCCATTTGTCCTGACCAATTTAGACATGTTCCTTCTCGTGAACTACTTTGTCTCTCATCTATATATACTCTCGCATTCCCTTGTAAGTGTTGGCATTGTTGATTCCCCCCCTGAAGGTGTGTTCCTTTTCCTTTATCCCTCCCATTGTTGTTGGAGACTCCCCCTTTCTCTTTTTTGGGGCCTCCTCAACTGTCGATGTTGATGCAGTGTGCTTCTTCTTGACTGTTGGCACCATCTGCATACGGGTGCAGTATTGTAACCTCTCAGCCGACCACCTAAATCCTTCCCAATTTTCCCCCATGGTGGCGTATTCTAAACGTTCTACATTTAATTGGAATTTTTCACCAAAAAATGGTGATCTAAATATGGGAGAAATCATAATTTTATGTTGTTTAACTTGCATTTCTAAATGCATAAATAGATTTAGCGTCCTGAAAAACCCCTGGGCACTCTTATTATACAACTTAACCACCCAACGAGATACTTATAATTCCATGGACTAGTGTACCTTCATTATACAAAGGGGTAACTCTAGGACATGGAAATACCAGTCAGGATTGGCCATCATAGGACTTCACTGGTCACATTAACTAACTTTTGACTTAAAATTCACTCATAACCTATCTGGTAACACAACTGATCTAGGTCGGGTACTTTCCATCCTTCCCACATCATGCAAAATTTTAATCTATACTGTGTTCATCCATTAATCCTTGTACTTTAAAATATCTCTCCTCCACTCACATTTAATTGACATCTTGAGAAAACGTAGGAACAATAAGCTCATGACGAAAATTTTTACCCCCCCTAGCTGGCATAATTAAGGCCTAAGGTTGCAAATTCACCCATGAGACGAATACTTTGTTGACATAGTAGTGCCATGTGAGTGCCACAATGGCAAGCCACTATGCAATGGTGGGTCACGATGGTGATGGTAGCGTGGAAGCATCGACGGTCTTGCACTGATACAAGCAATTTTAGTTGTAGTGGAGTGGGTCACGAAAAAAGTTGTTTATTGAAAACCATCGAATATGAGTTAGAAGTCTGACAAATAACAGACTCTGTTGTAAGGCCGATGAATGTCAGGGCACCAAGAAAAAAATATAACAAAATTTTGAGAATTAGTGCGAAATGTCCAACAATAAGGTCGATTTTCTTTGTAACATCGGAACTCCTCGTCAAACTTAAATACCATATGTAGTAGTGTTTCCTTCAATGTGTCGAATCCAATAATATAAAGTTTTTCTCTTATGCAATGTTTCCCAATGTGATAACTATTGGATCTTGAATCTAGAGAGTAAGGAGATAAAGCAGTGAGTCCAAAACTTGCTAGAGAAAAGGGTCATTGAACCAAGTGCATCCTCTTACGAATCAACAGTGGTGTTAGTCCCAAAGAAGGACAATACATGGTATATGTGTGTGGAATTATGTGAATTTAACAAGATTAATATGAACAATTAGTGTGCACAATCGAGTATTAATGACTTAGAGTGCAATGTTTTATAAACATTTATCCGGAGTTTGAATTTGTGAGGAAGACACTTCAAAGACCATGTTTAAGATCCAAAAAGAGTTGTTCAAGGTGTTGGTGATGCCATTGATGTTGTATAATTCTCCCATGATGTTCATGAAATTTATGAATGAGGCATTGCATCCTTATTTGGACTCTTTTCTGGTGATGTACATCATGGGGTTCAATAAGACATGATAGGAACATTGGTAGGATTTGGAAAAGGTGTTGAGGTTGTTGTGGAAGCACCAGATATGCATGAATTTGGAAAGAATTCCATTGGGTAGTTGGTCAATTTCATGATTAGTGGGAATGAGCTTCATGGTGACTCTAATAAGGTTCTCTCCATAGTGGAGTGGACTACCCAAAATAATATCATTGAATTGATAGGGTTCATAGGCTTGTTGAAACTACTTACAAAAAATTGTAGAGAAGTTATCAAACTTGAAAAAACCCTTAAGGAATAAACCCTAGGCCATAGAATGCACTGGTGGACAAGAACACAGTATCAAGCATTTTACATCTTGAAGAAGAGGGTCTACAAAGCCCCTATGTTAGTCTTGTACAATTTTTAAATACCATTTGAGATTGAGTTCTATGTTTCAATACATGCTAGGGGAGTTTTGTTGTTGCAATGAGGCAAAGTAGTAGCATATCATTCTAATATTTTATCTAGACCTACCATGAATTACCCAACATATGATAAGGCATTGTATGTTATCGTGCAAGTTGTGAAACACTGGAGCCATTATTTTTTAAGCAAGGAGACAATAATTTATTATGACCATAAGATGTTCCAATTCATTTATGTCATTCCAAACTCCAATAGAACAAAGGCCTCAAGTTGATGTCACATCTCCAAAAATTCACCCTAGTAATCAAGTGCAAGAAAGGTACCACATAACCAATTCATTGATTTTCTATCAAGACTTGTTACTACTCTTATTTCATTGGTAAAGTGCAATGCTTTTATTGGCTAAGATTTCAAAGAATCCTATGATTTTGACCTATAATTTGAAGATATGTTAGCAACCTTTTAGAGGGTAGGGATGGTTGTAGGGTCAAAGCCAATGAAAATTTTATATCTAAAGGATAGACTTCTATATCAACTCAATGACATTTGTGTTGGTTATAGGGCATAGGTTGTTGTTGAGGGAGGGACATACATCCAAATTCATTGGTCACTTCAAAGTAAACAAAACCATATCCAAATTGCACGGATACTTATATTCACTAAATATGCAAGGAGATGTGGAATTATTTGCATAGAATTGTGCATTTTACAATGTTTCCAAGCTAGTAAATTGGAAGTTGGGGTTGTATACCCCTCTCCATGTTCCATGGAGATTGTGGGAGAGTATTTCCATGGGATTTTTTGGAAAACTTCACATGGCACAGTGGAAGCATGACTACGTTCCCATAGTTTTTTATTGTTTCAACAAGATATAATGTTTATATCATTCCATAAGATTATGACATGGTAGAAAAAAATTGGTTTTTACCTATGTGTGGGCTCACTTAGTGTTACCCTCTAGTTTGTGAGTAGTTTTGGACTATATTATGGTCCATAATGGACACTAAGATAAATGGAGCACAACATTTCACCCACAAACTGATGAATAGTCCAAAGAGTATCAATCAAGAGATGGTACAATTGTTGAGGTTATACAATTGTTGATTAAGTTTGGTTGTCATTGATGTCAACCCTTGAAGAAATTCCGATAGAAAATTTTGGTAGCACAAACGTTTGGGTAATGAACCCAAGTTTGTTTGATGTAAATATGACTCATTATTGTCTTGTCATGGTTGATAAGAAGTACAAATGGATGAACTCCAAAAATTTTCCCTTATGGTGAAAGCCCTCACGGGAAGACGCTTTGCAAATTGACTTATCCTAGAAGTATGGTTAGAGAACCCATGCTTAATTGTGGAATAATGAGATGAATGTCAGTGAATTTCTCAGTGAAACTATCCTAGATGGATAGTGCTTGTCATGCCATTTCCGGTGGTATGTGGAACGTCACATAACTCCTCATGGTTAGAGAGTTATGGCCATGTGAAGTTGGAGAACCCTCATGAGTCATATAGAAGCCCCAAAAAGACAAAGTGTTTGCAAAGAAATCATTTAAATAATAAATTTAATGGAGAACTCCTTAAAATAAGGAAAGTGGAATACTACGTGAAAGTATAAATAAGAGGCAAGGCTCTCTCATTTAATCACACTTGAACACATTGAATATCTTTTGTTGTGTGAGGCTTATTGCAAGTACTCATTGATACATCTGAAGTTGTGAAAGTCTGAGGTAGTACGAAGGGTTGACGGAAAAAATCTCTGAGTTACAGAGAATACTAAAAAACCCTATTTTCTAAGGTGTACATGGGCTGACAGTGTATTAGGGTGAGTACATACTAAGGAGTACGTGGGCTGGCAGTGTATTAAGGTGCGTACATGTTGATAAAGCCATGAAACTTGAGAAGATGAAGATGCAGAGATTCTAGATTGTGAGATCAAGCTCTCAGGAAGGTCTACAGTGCTCAGATACATCAGATCTATCCATTGGTTCAAAAGGTATGTCTTATTTATATGAATAGTTGGATTTTGATGTATGCATGAGAAATGGTTATGGAGATTTGAGGATTCTCCCTAGAAAGACTAGTGGCTGCATGGGATCTTATGTATAAGTCAGATCTATAGAAATACAGTGTTGGTATATTTATCATTGATACTTATTGTTGAGGCACATCTTGTATTTCTTGGCATATGGCTAAGGGTTTTTGTGATATATGGTTGAGAGCGTGTATTGGTTGATGTATTGAGAGGTTGAATATCAGAAAGGATTTGAAGTCTAGATCATGTGAGGGTTATTATACTTGTTCATGATTACACACACCTATATGGCACATGACTAGAGAGAGATATATATGCTTTGGGTAAAGGTTATGTATGAGGATGCATGCACAGGGTACAGTTACAGTCTGGATATAGTGACAGGTTACAGATCTATGTGAAAGAAGTTACATAGGGTCAGAGGTTCTCAAAAGAAAGAAAACCCTAGATTGCATAAGGCATACGCAGGTTGCATAACAGTTTGGTCGCGTACATATGTGGGATGCATAATAGATAGGGCACATACATACGCATGTTGCAGCACTACAGGACACGTACATGTTTTATTTTTGTTGATACATGTTCAGTTCAGGTATAGATTTATTACAGGGCAATTGTACAGGTTGGATGCAGGTCTGTGGCACAGGTTGATACAGTTGTACAGTGGTATATCTCACAGTGATAATGTGACATTGGTTTCATCATTCTACTTATACATCAGGGTTGTTGGATGGGGCAAGGAAAGGTGGTTGTATCCACCTTCTGGTTGTATCCGAAGAACATAGGGGTTTGTAGCCTCCTTCTAGTTGTATCCAGAGAATTGTGGAGTTGGAGATTCCCTCGGGTTGTAGCCTAATAAACTAGGGGGTTGGAGCCTCCTTCCAGTTGCAGCTAGAAAACAAAGGAATTTGTTGCTTCCAATGAATGTAATTCTTCAAGACATATCAGAAAAATCATTATGTGGTTTTCTCTCGCTTTGGGTTTCCACGTAAAACATCGGTGTACTGAGTATGTGTATGATTTTCCATTTGTTCATTGCTTATTTACTCTGTAGTTATTGGATGATAATGCTACATTGATATAACACTTGGATTATATGGTTAAAAAGTATTAGATTGCTCTATT
This sequence comes from Picea sitchensis, assembly GCA_010110895.2. Taxonomy (NCBI): domain Eukaryota; kingdom Viridiplantae; phylum Streptophyta; class Pinopsida; order Pinales; family Pinaceae; genus Picea; species Picea sitchensis. Next base: position 112,661 of record SNQJ01S0035963.1, on the reverse strand, counting down.
ACTGATTCACCCCCCTCTCAATAATCCAACAATTGGTATCAGAGTCGAGTCCTTCAGAAATCAATTTAACCACTGAAAGGTAGATCATGGAGAGAAACAACTTGTATAAAAATGGAATACCACAGTTTGATGCAAAGAAGTATGAATTTTGGAGCATAAGGATGAAAAAATATATTCAGGCACAGGGATTTGAAATTTGGCAATCAATTATAGATGGATACACAGTACCGGTAGTTCCACCAACAAATGAAAAAGCAGTGAAACTCATTCAGAATAATTCCAAAGCCACAAATGCACTTCTGAACGGTCTTGGTGAAACAGTATTCACCAAAGTTGCACATTGTAAATCCGCTAAAGAGATTTCGGACAAAATTTGAAATATTTACGAAGGAGATTCAAAAGTCAAAGCAGTAAAGCTTCAAAGTTACAAAGGTCAGTTTGAACAACTAAAGATGAAGGAAGATGAGAATATTGTAGCTTACTTCTTACGAGTCGATGAAACAATAAATGCAATCATGGGATTGGGAGAAGAAATCAAAGAATTTGTAATTGTTCAAAAGGTACTAAGATCTCTTCCTATGAGATTTGACCCTAAGATAGCATCACTAGAATAAAGAGCAGATCTAAACTCAATAAGCATGGACGAACTACATGGAATCTTCACAACATATGAAATGAGAACTGAATAGGAAAATCCAGATGTAAAAGAAACAGCCTTCAAAGCATCCAAAAGATCAAAGAAAAAGGGAAAGCAACAAGAAAAATAACATAGCAACAATAGTGATGTCTCGAAAGATGATGAAGAAGTGGCCAACTTTGTCAAAAGACTGAACAAGGGAACTGATGGCAGGTATAGAGGTAAGCTTCCTTTAATGTGTTTTAATTGTGATGGTATTGGTCATTTTGCTAACAAATTTCCTCATAAGAAAAAGAGAAATGATGAAGGTTACTCAAAAGGAAAACAAACATATAAAGGCAAAAGAACCACAGAGAAATTTTTCAAGAAAAACTTATGCACCAAAGAAGACATCTCATCATCAGATGAAGATGAAGTCAGTGATAGTGAGACAGAAAGAGTTTTATTCATGGCAGTAGAAGACTCTGATAAAAAATACTCTGAAGAAGAATATGAATAAGTCGAAGAAGAAATTGAAGAGGCAGAAGTTGACTACCGAGAGGAATTGTTGAGTTCCATAGAAGTTATCAGAAGAGAAAAGAGGAAAAATAAGAAGCTACAAGCAGAACTAGACAAGAAAGAAGACACTCAGGAATTAGAACAAATGATCACAAATTTGAAGGTTCAAATTGAAGAAGATAAAAGAATTGAAGAAGTACTCAAAGAACAACTAGAAGGAAGAGATAGGATCATTGAAAATTTGGAAGCAGAGATTGTCACATTAAGAAAGGATCTTCAAAAGAAAAATATGCAGAACAGCTCAAAAGTTTTGAATGACATTATCAACAGTCAAAGGCCTAATCATGACAAGTTTGAATTTGGATACAATCAGACAGAAAAGGGATCAAGCTCCAAAAAAATAGAACAAGAAACATATCCAAAAAGATATGCAGAAACAATCAAAGGGGATATGAAGGTCTACAGAGAAAATTACAGGGACACTCCTCCATCAAGAAGATTTAGATTTTAGAATCAACAACCAGCATAAACAGACAAGTCTCAGGAAGAAGAAGGATTCATAAGAGCACCTCCTTTCAAAAGATCTTCAACTCCCAGGTATCAAACTATATTTTTTGGTTTATCTTATGCATGTAATAATTTTGGACATAAAGTTGTGAATTACAGAGCTAACAAAAGGAACATGAACAAATTTTAAAGTGATACACAAAAGGCTTATCCAATAAGGCCTAGTGAAACACAGAGAAGAAGTTACAATAGGTTTGAATCATTGAGCATTGAAGTGGAATGCTACAAGTGTAAAAAATTTGGACACATGGACAAATATTGCAGAATGACAATCCCTCCTAGAGAACCACAACAGAACAACAACAATCACAAACAAGAACCTCAGAAAAGGACATGGATAAGAAAGCAAAATTAGTACAGCAATGAAGAATTCACACTCTCTCTACAAGCTAAGCAGAAGAAACGTGGTTGGTATGTTGATAGTGGTTGTTCAAAACACATGGCAGGTGATAGAGACAGGTTTCTTACATTAAGAAAGGAAAGAGATGGATCAATCTCCTTTATAAATGATGATTCAGCTAAAATCATTGGAAAAGGCACAGTCAAAATTGGGAACAAGAATAAAAAGGCAAAAAAAGTTCTACTAGTAGAAGATATGAAACATAATCTTCGAAGTGTGATTCAAATGTGTGACCAAGGTCATAAAGTTACTTTTGATTCACAAAAGTGTGAGACAAGAAAAGAAGGTTCAGGAAAATCGATTGCAACAGCTGCGAGAAATTCAAGCAACATATATGTATTAAGTGAAATTGGAAATGAAAAGTGTTGCCTAGGAAAGGAAGATGAAAGTTGGCTATGGCACAGAAGAATGGGTCACATACATTTTGATAACTTTGTCAAATTCAGCAAAAATGAAGTAGTTAGAGAAATGCCCCAGATCACGAAACCAACCAACACTTTATGTAGGCATTGTCAATAAGGAAAGCAAACAAAGACCAGGTTCAAATCAAAGGAATATTCAATGACAATACCACTAGAAATTGTGCATATTGATCTAGTTGGACCAAATACAAAAAAGGGTTTAAAAGGTAAGAAATACTTTATGTTATTAGTTGATGATTATACAAGAATGACTGCAGTTTTCTTTCTCAAGAATAAGTCAGAAGCTTTTGAAAACTTCAAGGTCTACAAGGAAATGGTTGAAAATGAAATGGATTCAAAAATTAAATGCTTGAGATATGATAATGGAGGAGATTTCACTTCAAAGG
>SNQJ01S0035963.1:88980-109741 GCA_010110895.2 Picea sitchensis | reverse complement strand
GACTAGGGTGGCGGCGAATGGGAAGGGTAAAGGTGACGTGCAGTAAATGCACATCGCCTCCACCCATATCTCATTTACTCCATAGTACATGCCAACAAGCCCCCCATTAACACCATTAATCAACCAATGCATCGAGATTATCAACATATTTAAACCATAGCATAATCCAAGTTCTGTATAACAATTCAACCATTTGCATTGTTACTTTTCCAAATGTTCCACCCATGTTTATATTCCCAATATAACTCAAATAAATCGCTTGACCACTATACAATCTAAACGATCATGTATAGAATCAACACCAATAGCGTGATCAACATCAACTCGAACCATAGCATAATCACCATAAAAATCGCAAAGTCATTACTTCCATGAGCCATATGTATATCAGCTACTGATTACATTAACCAATGCATAACCATTGCATTATCTCCTTGCCAAAATGCGCCACCAAAATTTCCACCATATGTATATATAAAAAAATGTAATTTAACAATTTTTTATAGCCATTTCCTTGTTAGCTAAGGTTTAACAATAATCAACAAATATTTTATGCATGTAGTATTGCAGAACTAGGTTCCTTTGCATTCGTTGTAATACTTTGCCTTCTTCAAAACTGCCCTTCATGTGACTTTACTAACATGTTTGTTGTGCAGGTGAAAGAAGGAAAAATACCATATATGAATAGCAGGTTGTAGTATCATGAAGGGACAACATCTCAAAGATTAACTCATATCAATGACAACCATATTAACATCAACCATGTAAACTTTTGTAGCACATCATCATAACATCAAAAATGAATAGATCTACTCTTAAATAATTCAAGGGGGTCCCACCTACTAGTATTATTTAGTTTTATAATAATAGTCTTTAGCAACACTTTGCGGGCGAAACTACATTGACATTTTCAATCATCAACAAACTGACGACTCCAGGGGGAAATTTTTTTTTAACGGATTAGAACTCAGAACCCATGGTTTCACAGACCAAGAATAGTAATCTCAAGAAGACGTAACTCAAATGATTATGAAACAGGGGGAAGTGAGTGGATTTAATGGAAAGATGACTGGAAATTTGGGAACAACTCCTGAAAAGTGTTAAGTATGAGGGGTTTTACCATTGTATGCATAATCATTTGGCTGTAAAATGCTCTCAACTTGAAAGAGGAAAACTTATAGATTTGCTCTTAAGATCTTGATGGATAAAGAAATGGAAATAAGAAGCGCGAAACAACCAATTCCTCGTAAGATAGCAGCGAAAATATGTAAGAAATTCAACATGCCCTTCAGAGGAGAGATCATAACAACTGTGTAAGCTCGATTGTTATTGCCTAACAATTCTTTTGCGGAGGTGTCACTGTGGCAGAATTGATCCAACCTTCTAACTTAACCAAACACTTAAAAGATGATAAAGACAAAAATTGTAACAGAAGTAATAATCCAGAAATTAAAACAGCAGCAGTAAAAGACAACGGTAAAAGATAGAAATAAAACGCAGCAAAAAGTCAACTCAGAAAGAAGAAACTTGTAAAGCAGAAAAAAGAAGCACAAAATTGAAGGCTAAGCTAAACTATTAGTATACAGAAGAATACCATCAACAAAACACTTTTCATGTTGGTCCATCGCAATACTTCAAGCGGGGACTGTTAGTGCTGTGGGAAAACCATCTTCTATGTAATTCCTTTGAAATTTCTGAGTTAGTGTCCTAGACAAAAGTAATCTGGAAATGACCCAACGCTTGAAATTTCGACGTAACTATCAGCCTTTTGACGCATACGATTAAATCGTCAAGGTAAGCATGGAGACTGACCAACTCATCGAAAGTTGTGTGTATAGGTCATTTTAAGGAGATACGTGTATCAAATAAACCAAAAGGCTAGCAGTTGTAAGACATAGTATCGCAATTAGTAGTAAAAGTGGTTTTGTGAATATTTGCCCCTTCTACCCTAATTTTATCATAACCAAACAAACTGTCAGGTAAGGGATCCAATTGTAACTCTACAAACTATTGTAGAAACATATTCATGTTGAGAGGGGGGAAAGGATTTCTCATAATTTCTTGCATGAAAGTCTGAAGACTAATGCAAGTTCTAATATTATTAGTGGTCTTTGAAGCAGGTTCCCAATTGGAAACCCATTTAGGGTGGACTAGAAAACATATTTCAGTCCTTAAGAAAATCTTCAACTTCCCTCAAAAGGTTTCCTTCAGTGCAGAGTTAACAAGTCTTTGTCTTTTCCTAGTTGGTTTCATAGTATGTTTAACAAGACCTGGATCAAAACCACAAAGATCCACAGTAAACCAAGCAAAAACCTCTTGAAATCCACCGAGTAATTCAGCAGACTTTATTCCTTCTTTATCAGAACCCTGGACATTTATTTTAACGTTCAATGAATATCCAAGTGTCCTAATGTTGATGGAGATGGCTTCAACCACCTTCCTTTGTAACTCCTCCTCCTCTTCTTTATTTCCTCTAACACTCCATGAAAATGAGCTCTCAAGAGGAATCAATCCCTCAGGAATCTTATGATTTTCCATGGATATAGTTTCCTCGTGCTTAAGAGGTTCATCTTGGATGATATCACAAATGATCTCATCATCTGGGAGGGCATCCCAAAATCCTACATGGCTAGGAATGTATGGATGATATAGCGGTTGAAAAGCACAATCAGGCCCGTGAGGCAAATTTTTTTGATTAGGGGAGGTTGCAAAGACAACTAACCGATCAGCCATGAAATTTAACTCATGAGTGATGTTGAAATATAGAAGGTTTGAGACAAGTTCAGAAAAATTTTGGGAGTATTGTTCCATCAGCTCGTTGCTAGGAGAGCATATCTTGCGTATTACATTCACAACAAGCTCAGAACTTCCAAAAACTGAAAGGTGACCACAACCAAGATTAAGGGCGTTCTCAATGCCTAATAATAAAGCTTCGAAATCAACGACATTATTCGAACAAGCAAACTCTAACATGTAGGACAGATTATGAAATTTTCCTGCAGGAGAAACAATGGTAATGCCAACCCCATTTCCTTCACTAGAGCATGAACCATCAAAGTGCATATGCCATAAATCATCATCCAAATCAATTATTTCCAAAGGAATATTATCCTCTCAAGAAAATATGGAATACACTCCTAGGTATTCTTCGATATAGTTCATGTTAGATTGTGTAACATTCTCGATGTAGGTTGAAATCCTTCCTTCTCTATGGACTATGATATTCTTACTATTTCGAGGAATAGATAAATGTGTCTCGTCGAGCGAGAGGTATCCAACTGTTAGGGCTTGCCAATCTCTTCCCAAGATAATTGAATAATTGCTTACATGCATATCAATCACCTGAATGTTGAGGGTTGTCCTTATCTCAGGGTGAGCGCATAAAACCAAGGTTACATATTTAATATCGCCTATGGTTGTTTGTTGTAGACTATTATAGGAAAGCATGCTTCGGGCATTTTCATTTGTACAAGATAATCCTATCTCTTCCATAATAATCTTTGACATAACACTTAGGCCTGAACCACCATCAACAAGGAAACAATGGGCGATTGTATCCATGATCTTTACATAAATACAAAAAGGGGGATTTTTTACAGGGTATCTAAAGTTATGTACACCTACTTTATTTATAGAAGAATCCTCTTCACTTACCTCTTAAGAAATATTAGCTACAATGGAAGCCTTTCCTTCCATGAATTGTTTCAGATGCATCTGTTGTTCAGGGACAACAACCATGTCTAGGAGGGTTGCATATGATTTTATGTTAGCCAATTGATTCAAGATGTTGTATTTGGAAGAGGGGGGGGAAGGAGTGATTATTTAACTCTCAATAATTTTAGGAACCTAGGGCACAACAGCGGTTGAGGATGATCTCAGTCTAGAAGAACTGCAAGGAGGGTCAAACTTGCCTTTTGAGGCATAGGCTTTGTTTTTGGTATTGATAACTATGACATCTTCTGGCTCGGCAAAATCTAGGACAAAGATAGTGGCTTCTGGTTTTTTACCAAAGATATTGTCTCTGGCACTCTTCCTTACCTCACATGTGGTTTCTTCATGGTGTTCCTCGCAAAAGTTACACCAACTCCTAGGCAGGATAGCTTTGGGCTGAAAAATATTTTCAAACGGACTTCTAAAAGAAGGGGCAGAAGAGGATGAAGCTCCAGGGGTGAGAGGGGAGATAGTACCCTTCTGCTCAAATGATATCATATGATTGTTCATATCTTGTACTAGTTGTAAGAGGGTGGACATGTCTATCTATCTAATTGATTCTCCCTGGGGTAGACCAGTTCATTCAAGTTGTTCTTCGTACTCTGAACAAGTGTGCAGAGCGAAACTGAGATTATCAATGGATTTTTCTTCAAGCCCATGATTGTAAGGAGAAGGAAATTCATTGTAGTAATGCATAAAAGAGGCTTGGTTCTGAGGGTGGATAAGTTTGGGGATTCGATTATACAACTTGGTGAAACGCAAGTTGAAAGACCTGATGGTCTCACCATATTTGTATGTGACGTTATTGTAATCCCTTAACTTTTCTGCAGGGATTTTGGATTGCCCATAAGTGGATCTGAACCAGTAGATTAATTCCTCCCAGGTAGACAAGATCTTAGGAGGAAGGTCAAAAAATCGGCCGCAGCGTTACCTTCCAACGAATTGACTAATAGGCACATGAAAGTATCGTTGTTGTTGGCCCCTATGTTATGACAAACATTAGAAAATGCCACTAGGTGTTCATTGGTACTGACAGTGTTATTTCCTGAAAACTTAAGCAAATTCTCTTTAAACTTTGGAAGTGGGCGAGTAGCAGGAGCTAGATTAAGAGGAGAGGACACATGCCATGGTGTAGTTGTGGCGTCTTCTTTGAACTGAAAAAGTCCATACTTATTGATGACTTTGGTGGGGTTCGTAGTATATTGGATAGGGATATGGTGGTTGTACAATCTACCAATCATCGATGACGATGAAGATTGGGAAGATGGACCACTTCCTATGCCACCAGAGCCACCACTAGATGTCATCTTGTGGATGATAGATGAGGGAAAGAAAGACAAGTTGGATGAATCAAATAAAGTTCTCCTTAGATCAATTTGGTGGGCAGATAACCCAACGTTTCTCCTTCCTATCTCAGCAATAGGATTGATTTCGGGTGACAAGCCTCTTCTTCTTCTAGAAGCACGAGAATCAAAGGACATGAAAGAATAGCCAAAAATTGAAGGAACAAAAGGTTATTGTTGATTTCTAGGTTGCCTACATCTAGCTTCCAACTGTTCTTGAGCACTAATATCTCGTTCAATTGCTGCCCAAGAAAAGTTAAGATCATCACGGGTCCTAGAAATGTCTAAAATGGTGTTAAACAGATACAAAGAAATGCTAGTCTGGTCTTGAAGACCGGGCTCAAGATTAGGCTGTCTCACAGCAGAAACAATCATTAAAAAAAACAGTCAAAAAATCAATAACAGAAAAAGAAAGATGTATCGATGAAAATCAAGTTTAAAATTTTACTGGAGAGACATCGAAGATCTCCCCAGTATGGTCGCCAAATAAATGTTGAGGAAAATATATGAATTGATCTTACTCAAGCATTTTCAGACTTTACTTGGCTAAAGTAAAGTAGACGGGAATATCACCTTATATTTATAGCCAACAAAAATATATATCCTAACTCACAAGTATTAATTACAAGTGCTTATGCTAGTCTTTTATCAACAAAAAGCTTGTTGGAAATTCACTTTTTATGTATTTTTCTGAACATATCAGTTGCTGAAATAAATGTAAGAATAGAAGTAAAGACACCAAGATGATAATCAATACAATTGAGACATAAAGAAATCCTTTATTTCATTCCAATTCACCAAAGAGTCATTTTCTTTACAAAATCTCATACAGAAATTTTGGACCAAAGTCAAACTTAGAAATCCCTGATGGAACATACAAAGGGACCTCTAACATAAAACAAAAACTGAAATCTAAAAGTTGGATCAACTTGCCGCAGATTGCTGCCCACTTGACTCTGCACAATAGCCTTTGTTAGTCATGAAAACTAATTCACAAGCATACAAGTCTACACAGACTATCAAAGATAGATCAACACCTCTGAAGAACAAGTGTCTGAATGATTTGATTCAGCCCTGAATATTGTTGTCTGCAATAAGACCCTGCTATCATAAAAGAGAATTAGGCTATGATGAATATATGAATGAATGAAAACTGAATTATCTCAACACAAACTCAAAGAGAAAACCTTAGCATGCTTTTGCTTCTATCATGATCTTGTTCCTCCCCTTACTTCTGCTTTTAACAAATTAGAATTGGTTGAAGTAGTTGAACCAACTTATTACTTAAGCTAACTAAAGACTCAACTAACTTTAGTTAGGGCAGGGGAGTAATAATCATAATAGGGTCATAAATAAATAATAACTAGTAGGTGGGACCCCTTGTGACTCCCTTTAATCATAACCATCATAACATAATCCATTAGTTAAGAAAACACACCCCCTGTGCCTCCCCTCAAACACATTTACTTTTGGCAATTTTAGCTCATGAAATTTGAAAATATTTCAAAATAATACTCATATATCCAAAATAAAACATGTTGTCTAAAATCCATGAAGTCCACCGTCATTAAACAATAAATAACATAAAAATCAAAAGCCATATTTTCCAGTCTATGATGAAACCCTTCCTTAGTTGTTGTTGTCACCTCTTGATTTTCCTGAATTTTCCTTGGGATGGGAAGAGCCTTTAGGCTTTATCTCACTGATCACATGGGAACAATCGTCCCTCAAATGCATCCGTGAAGACACGGATTTGTCAGAGTCATCGAAGGGTGAGGAAGGGGCAGCAGTAGATTTTCCTTTATAAAATGCATGGTGGGATTCAGTCTTCAATCTCTTGTTGGTGTGGGAGGATTGCACTAGCGAGTGGTTAAAGGAAGCTTGGACAATGGGGTTCAAAGGTGGAGGAGCAGGGAAAGTTAATTTGGGCCAGCCATGGTGTTGGGAGACTATCGGGTGAACAATCTCCTGCCAGACATCATTTTCCAAGACTTTAGGCTGTAAAGAGATATGAGGAGCCACAAGGATGCCAGGGGATTGAGGGGCTTGGAAGGGAGGCCTTTCAGGACTTGGTTGGACTATTTCCTGCCAGATCCAATTAAAGAATCCAGCATGAAACAATTGGCCAAGCTCTTATGAATCAGCATCAAAATGTATAGAGAACATGGGCCTTCTTGGGCCTCGGTTCTAGTTACCTCTACCTTTGTTTCCTCGGCCATGGCTTCCCCGACTGAAAAAAATCATCCTTCATATGTTAACAATTAGCAAATAGTCTTTTAAATAACCATGCAAGACAACTCCTTAAAAATACAAAATAGATTTGTCTCAGAATGTATCATGCTCATGCAATCCAATCCATACAAATTGTTCTAACGTTAATCAATGTGCAAGGGGGTGAAACAGTGTTCTGGGATACGTGAGGGGTCTGTATTGAGAGAAAATGTGATATAATGAAAGGGGAGAAGAAATGGTCATTTCTCAATGACAACAACAATCAACTGTAAATCAACCCAATAAACCTTACTGCAAACCACTCAATATACTCCCACGTCATCCACTTAACATAGAAATTCTCTTGCCTGTAATCAATATCAAAACAAGGAGTGAACAAAATGAATATGGGATATGTGAGGGGGTTTTAATTAGCAGAAAATGAGATAATGAGAGGTGAAAAATGTTTACTTTTCATGAGATTAATCATGCAATCCATAACATATTTTGTAGTAAGAAAAATATGCATCAACCAAACTGCGTATGGGGGGTGAAACAATGTTCTAGGAAACATGAGGGGTTTGTAATTAGAGAAAATGTGATATAATGAAAGGAGAGAAGAAAGCTGTCATTTCAATGACAACAACAATCAATCAGAATCAACCCAATAAACTCACCGAAACCACCTAATATAATTCCCACGCCAATCAATTTAACATAGAAATTCTCTACCAGAATCAATATCAAAACAAGGAGTGAACAAAATGAATATGGGATATGTGAGGGGTTTTAATTAGCAGAAAATGAGATAATGAGAGGTGAAAAATGTTTACTTTTCAAGTGAGATTAATCATGCAATCCATAACATATTTTGTAGTAAGAAAAAATATGCATCAACCAACAACCAAATGACTGAGTAATAATTCCTGTGTATTTTCCTAATTTCATTGTCCACACACATCTAAATTACGGTGCTGTCAAGCAAAAAGAATTATTTCACAATTTGTAAGAGGTTATGTTCTCTATTCAGCATTATCCTCAGATTTTGCAACAAATGCTTCAACAAATAACACTCTTCATTCCACAATATATAATCATTAACATCCACCACGGCCATACATTTCCCCTGCATCTGTATTTAAAAAGTAGCGGTCGTTAATAATGAAATCACTATTTCTGTAACAGATCCAATCAAGATCTGTAATAATATTCGTTTCCATACATATATATGCACTAGAAATATCAAAATAGTCAAGACCTCACATGCCACGCCTTAAAGGAAATTGTCTATACAACCAATAGTCATCATTTAGACATAGGCTATGTAGAGAATTTCCAAGTGCCAAATTCAGAAAACAAAACATCTCAATGCCATCAATTTAAAAGACGAGACAAATAATTCGGACATGACTGTCATCAACTCTGGTCAATTTCAATAAATAACATGCTTAAAATCTTTGAGGGTATCACTGAGTATAAAACAAACTATCCTTACTACTTAGAGAGAGCAACCAACCAAACTCCACAATACAACATTTCCACTTGTCACAACAAACACGCAGTCATGCCAATAAATCAACATATCGTGATGGGGTTGTGTGCATAAATAAGTGGTTGGTTCATTTAAGTGACACCGTGATTCAAACAAATCCGTGTGCACCCAGGCCTATTCAACCAACAACATGAGGATGTCGTGGATATGCCTTCTATAGTTATCCAGTTTGATTGCCATTCGGACCCAAGGGGAAACATAGTTATCATTCCCAATGTTTCATTTGTGCAACACCATACACAAAATGCGACCTGTGTGAGAAACCCTAAGCATTTGTGACCAATGTCATCCATCAACCAAATCACCATAAGTGACAAACTAGTGAGTGTACATCAACCAACAATTTGCCATTTTGTTATAAAAAAAAATCAATCAATCGAACAAGTCGCGATATCTGTGCATACCCATGCATCCAATCAAAACGAGCAGAGGCCCTTCCATTAAAAAACAACTAATTTTCTTTGACATCAGGCAACTGACTGTGAACTTTTATAACTGAAAATTGGCAATGTAAGGGTCACGCTATTATCACAGAGGCAGTGACGAAAATCTATACCAACACGATTGTTATACGACCAACGGGTGAGCCCGCATTCGAAGTAATAGACCAAAATAATCAAGAACAACTTAACAGGCTCGGCAGTCTCCTTATCCATCTCCAGTCTGGAGGGTTAAGGGTTTGCATGGTAGCCGTCACAGTCAAATATAGCAAAACTTCGAGGCCAAAGGCATACACACAAGGATGACTATGATTCTTATGAACGAGAGGTAGTTCCTTGACATGGCCGAAATAGGAAAACATGGCTCTAGTTAGACCCAAGAATCGTGAAGACAACCATCCAGCCATGATTTAAAAACCCTTTAACCAAACACAGTGGTAAAAAAGATCTATCACCCAGGAAGACCACCAACTCCGATGAACTCAAAACAATTATGAGCAGAACCATCCATTTTTCATTCAAAACCAAAATTCCACACAGTTGCAGCACTCAGGAAAAATAGAAACCCACACAAATGAGACAAAAACATTTCATAACCAGAGTGAATTCAAGAATGGCCAAAATATACATACATGTTAATCGAAAACTTTAAGACGAGAGGTGGTCGAGCGGTTTCACCCTGCTAAAAATATGGAGCGTGAACACAACACCCAGATCAAACAATAGTTCGACTAGGGTGGCGGCCAATGGGAAGGGTAAAGGTGGCGGGCATTAAATGCATGTCGCCTCCACCCATAAATCATTTACTCCACAGTACATACCAACGAGCCCCCCATTAACACCATTAATCAACCAATGCATCGCGAATATCAACATATTTAAACCATAGCATAATCCAAGTTTTGTATAACAATTCAACCATTTTCATTGTTACTTTTCCAAATGCGCCACCCATGTTTATATTCCCAATATAACTCAAATAAATCGCTTGACCACTATACAATCTAAATGATCATGTATAGAATCATCACCAATAGCGTGATCAACATCAACTCGAACCATAGCATAATCACCATAAAAATCGCAAAGACATTACTTCCATGAGCCACCAATATTTATAACATGTGTATATCAGCTACTGATTACATTAACCAATGCATAACCATTGCATTATATCCTTGCCAATATGTGCCACCAAACTTTCGACCATATGCATATATAAAAAATGTAATTTAACAATTTTTTGTAGCCATTTCCTTGTTAGCTAAGGTTTAACAATAATCAACAAATATTTTATGCATGTAGTATTGCAAAACTAGGTTCCTTTGCACTCGTTGTAATACTTTTCCTTCTTCAAAACTGCCCTTCATGTGACTTTACTAACATGTTTGTTGTGCAGGTGCGAGAAGGACAAATACCATATATGAATAGCAGGTTGTAGTATCGTGAAGGGACAACATCTCAAAGCTTAACTCATATCAATGACAATCATATTAACATCAACCATGTAAAATTCTATAGCACATCATCATAACATAAAAAATGACCAGATATGCTCTTAAATAATTCAAGGGGGTCCCACCTACTAGTATTATTTAGTTTTATAATAATAGGTTTTAGCAACACTTTGCGGGCGAAACTACGTTGACGTTTTCAATCGTCAGCAAACTGGTGACTCCATAGGGAAATTTGTTTTTAACATATTAGAACTCAGAACCCATGGTTTCACATACCAAGAATAGTAATCTTAAGAAGACGTAACTCGAATGATTATGCAATGGGGAGAAGTGAGCGGATTTAATGGAAAGATGACCGGGAATTTGGGAATAACTCATGAAAAGTGTTAAGTATGAGGGGTTTTACCACTGTATGCATAAGCATTTGGTTGTAAAATGCTCTCAACTTGAAAGAGGAAAACTTATAGATTTTATCTTAAGATCTCGATGAATGAATAAATGGCAAGAAGAAGCAGGAAACAACCAATTCCTCGTAAGATAGTAGCGGAAATATGTAACAAATTCAAAAGGCCCTTCAGAGGAGAGATCATAACAATTGTGTAAGCTCGATTTTTATTGACTAACAATGCTTTTGTGGAGGTGTCACTGTGGCATAATCGATCCAACCTTCTAACTTGACGAAACACTTAAAAGATGATAAAAACAAAAATTGTAACAGAAGTAATAATGCAGAAATTAAAACAGCAGCAGTAAAAGATAGCGATAAAAGACAGAAATAAAACGCAGCGAAAACTCAACTCAAAAAGTAGAAAAAAGAAGCACAAAATTGAAGTTCGAGCTAAACTATTAGTATACAGAAGAATACCATCAGCAAAATACATTTCACCCTAGTCCCTTGCAATACTTCAAGAGGGGACTGTTAGTGTTGTGGGAAAACCATTTTCTTTGTAATTCCTTTCAAATTTCTGAGTTAGTGTCCAAGACAAAAGTAATCTGGAAATGACCCAACGCTTGAAATTTTGACGTAACTATCAGCCTTTTGACGCATACAATTAAATCGCCAAGGTAAGCATGGAAACTGACCAACTAATCAAAAGTTGTGTGTATAGGCCATTTTAAGGTGATACTTGTATCAAATAAACCAGAAGGGCAACAGTTGTAAGACATAGTATCGTAATTAGTATTAAAAGTGGTTTTCTGAATATTTTCCCCTTCTACCCTGATTTTATCGTAACCAAACAAATTGTCAGGTAAGGGCTCCAAGTGTAACTCTACAACTTGTTGCAGAAACATTTTCATGTTGAGAGGGGGGAAAGGATTTCTCATAATTGCTTTCCTAAAATTTCGAAGACTAATGCAAGTTCTAATATTATCAATGGTCTTTGAAGCAGGTTCCCAATTGGAAACCCATTTAGGGTGGACTAGAAAAAACATTTCAGTCCTTAAGAAAATATTCAACTTCCCTCGAAAGGTTGCCTTCAGTGTAGAGTTAACAAGTCTTTGTATTTTCCTAGTTGGTTTCGCAGTATGATGAACAAGACTTGGATCAAAACCACGAATATCCATATTAAACCAAGCAAAAACCTCTTGAAATCCATCGAGTAATTCAGCATACTTTATTCCTTCTTTATCAGAACCCTGGACATTTATTTTAACATTCAATGAAGATCCAGGTGTCCTAATGTTCATGGAGATGGATTCAACCACCTTCAGTTGTAACTTCCCCTCCTCTTCTTTATTTCCTCTAACACTCCATGAAAATGAGCTCTCAAGAGGAATCAAGCCCTCAAGAATCTTATGATTTTCCATGGATATAGTTTCCTCAGGCTTAAGAGGTTCATCTTGGATGATAGCACAAATGCTCTCATCATTTGGGAGGGCCTCCCAAAATCCTACATGGCTAGGAATATATGGATGATATAGCGGTTGAAAAGTACAATCAGGCCTGTGAGGCAAATTTTGTTGATTAGGGGAGGCTGCAAAGACAGCTAACCGATCATCCATGGAATTTAACTCCTTCTTCACATGAGTGATGTTAAAAAATAGAAGGTTTGAGACAAGTGCCCAAACATTTTAGGAGTATTTTTCCATCAGCTCATTTCTAGGAGAGCATATCTTGTGTATTACGTTCACAACAAGCTCAGAACTTCCAAAAACTGAAAGGTGACCACAACCAATATTAAGGGCGTTCTCAATGCCTAATAATAAATCTTCGAAATCAGTGACATTATTCAAATAAGAAAACTCTAACCTATAGGACAGATTATGAAATTTTCCTTTAGGAGAAACCAAGGTAATGCCAACCCCATTTCCTTCACTAGAGCATGAACCATCAAAGTGCATATGCCATAAATCATTATCTAAATCAATTCTTTCCAAAGGAATATTATCCTCTCCAACAAATATGGAACACACTCCTAGGTCTTCTTCGATATAGTTCACGTTAGATTGTGGAACATTCTCGATGTAGGGTGAAATCCTTCCTTCTCTAAGGACTATGATATTCTTACCATTCCGAGGAACAGATAAATGTGTCTCATTGAGCGAGAGGTATCCACCTGTTAGGGTTTGCCAATCTCTTCCCAAGATAACTAAATAATTTCTTACAAGCATATCAATCACCTAAATGTTGAGGGTTGTCCTTATCTTAGGGTGAGCACATAAAACCAAGGTTACATATTTAATCTCGCCTATGGTTGTTTGTTGTAGACTATTATAGGAAAGCATGCTTCGGTAGTTTTCATTTGTACAATATAAGCCTATCTCTTCCATAATAATCTTCGACATAACACTTAGGCTTGAACCACCATCAATGAGGCAACAATGGGTGATTTTATCCATGATCTTTGCAGAAATATAAAAAGGGGGATTTTTTATAGGGTATCTAAAGTTATGTACACCTACTTTATTTACAGAAGAATCCTCTTCGCTTACCTCTTCATAAATATTGGCTACAACGGAAGCCTTTCCTTCCATGAATTTTTTCAGATGCATCTGTTGTTCAGGGATGGAAACCATGTATAGGAGGGTTGCATCTGCTTTGATGTTAGCCAATTGATTCAAGGCGTTGTGTTTGGAAGAGGGGGGGGGAAGGAGTGATTCTTTGACTCTCGGGAATTTTAGGAACCTGGGGCGCAGCAGTAGTTGAGGATGAGCTCGGACTAGAAGAACTGTGAGGAGGGTCAAACTTTCCTTTTAGGGCATATGATTTTTTTTTGGTATTGATAACCATGACATCTTCTGGCTCGGAAAAATCTAGGACAACGATAGTGGCTTCTGGTATTTTACCAAATATCTTGTCTCTGGCAGTCTTCCTTACCTCACACATGGTTTCTTCATGGTGTTCCTCGCACAATTTACACCAAATCCTAGGCAGGATAGCTTTGGGCTAAAAAATATTTTCAAATGGACTTCTAAAAGAAGGGGGAGAAGAGGATTAAGCTCCACGGTTGAGAGGGGAGATAGTACCCTTCCGCTCAAATGCTATCATACGATTGTTCATATCGTGTACTAGTTTTAAGAGGGAGAACATGTCTTTCTATCTAACTGATTCTCCTTGGGGTAGACCAGTTTGTTCAAGTTTTTCTTCGTACTCTGAACAAGTGTGCAGAGCGTAACCGAGATTATCAATGGCTTTTTCTTCAAGCCTATGACGGTAAGGAGAAGGAAATGCATTATAGTAATGCATGAAATCGAATTGGTTTTGAGGGCGGATAATTTCGGGGATTTGATTATACAACTTGGTGAAATGAAAGTTGAAATACCCAATGGTCTCACCATCTTTGTAAGTGATGTTATTGTACTCCCTTAACTTCTCAGCAGGGATTTTGGATTTCCCGTAAGTGGATTTGAACCAGTAGATTAATTCCTCCCAGGTAGACAAGATCTTAGGAGGAAGGTTAAAAAAATCGGCCGCAGCCTTCCCTTCCAAGGAATTGACGAATAGGCACATGCAAGTATCACTGTCGTTGGCCCCTATGTTATGACAAGCATTAGAAAATGTCACTAGGTGTTCATTGGTACTGACAGTGTTATTTCCTGAAAACTTAGGCAAATGCTCTTTAAACTTTGGAAGTGGGCGAGTAGCAGGAGCTAGGTTAAGAGGAGAGGACACATGCCATAGTGTAGTTGTGGTGTCTTCTTCGAACTGAAAAAGTCCATACTTATTTATGACTTTGGCGAGGTTCGTAGTAGATTGGACAGGGATATGGTGGTTATACAAGCTACCAATCACTGATGACGATGAAGATTGGGAAGATGGAGCACTTCCTGTTCCACTAGAGCCACCACTAGATGCCATATTGTGGATGATAGATGAGGGAAAGAAAGACGAGTTGGATGAATCAGATAAAGTTCTCCTTAGATCACTATGTTGGGCAGATAACATATTTTTTCTCCTTCCTATCTCAGCAATAGGATTGATTTCGGGTGACAAGACTCTTCTTCTTCTAGAAGCACGAGAATCAAATGACATGAAAGAATAGCCAAAAATTGAAGGAACAAAAGGTTACTGTTGATTTCTAGGTTGCCTACGTCTAGCTTCCAACTTTTCTTGAGCACTAATATCTCGTTCAATTGCTTCCCAAGAAAGGCTAAGCTCAACATGGGTCCTCGCAGTGTCTAAAATGGTGTTAAATAGATTCAAAGCAATGTTGGTCTGGTCTTGAAGACCGGGCTCAAGATTAGGTTGTCTCGTAGTAGGAACAGTGATTAAACAAAATAGTCAAAGAATCAATAACAGAAAAAGAAAGATGTATCGATGAAAATCGAGTATAAAATTTTACCGGAGAGATATCGAAGATCTCCCTGGTATGGTCACCAAATAAATGTTGAGGAAAAGATATGAATTGATCCTACTCAATAATTTTCATACTTTACTTGAATAAAGTAAAGTAGATGGGAATATCACCCTATATTTATAGACAACAAAAATATATATCCTTACTCACAAGTATTAATTACAAGCGCTTAGGCTAGTCTTTTATCAATAAAAAGCTTGCTGAAAAATCACTTTTTATGTATTTTTATGAATATATCAATTGTTGAAATAAATGTAAGAACAGAAGTAAAGACACCAAGATGATAATCAAGACAATTGAGACATAAAGCAATCCTTTATTTCATTCAAATTCACCAAAGAGCCATTTTCTTTACAAAATCTCATACATAAATCTTGGACCAAAGTCAAACTTAGACATCCCCGATGGAACATACAAAAGGACCTCTGATAGAAAACCAAAACTGAACTCTAAAAGTTGGATCAGATTGCCACAGATTTCTACCCACTCGACTCTGCACAATAGCCTTTGTTAGTCATGAAAACTAACTCACAAACATACAAGTCTACACAGACTATCAAAGATAGATCAACACCTCTGAAGAACAAGCGTCTGAATGATTTGATTCAGCCCTGAATATCGATGTCTACAATAAGACCCTGCTATCATAAAAGAGAATTAGGCTATGATGAATATATGAATGAATGAAAACTTAATTATCTCAACACAAACTCAAAGAGCTTATTAGTTAAGCTAACTAAATACTCAACTAACTTTAGTTAGGGGGGGAGGGAGTAATAATCATAATAGGGTCATAAATAAATAATATTTAGTAGGTGGGACCCCTTGTGACTCTCTTTAATCATAACCATCATAACATAATCGATTAGTTAATAAAACACACCCTTTCTGCCTCCCCTCAAACACATTTACTTTTGACAATTTTAGCTCATGAAATTTGAAAATATTTCAAAATAATACTCATATATCCAGAATAAAACATGTTGTCCAAAATCCATGAAGTCCACCGTCATAAAACAATAAATAACATAAAAATCAAAAGCCATATTTTCTAGTCTGTGATGCAACCCTTCCTTGGTTGCTACTGTCACCTCTTGATTTTCCTGAATTTGTCTTGGGTTGGGCAGAGCCTTTAGGCTTTATCTCATTGATCACATGGTAACAATCATCCCTCAAATGCATTCGTGATGACACGGATTTGTTAGAGTCATCGGAGGGTGAGGAAGGGGCAGAATTATATTTTCCTTTATCAAATGCATGGTGGGCTTCAGTCTTCAATCTCTTGCTGGCATGGGAGGATTGCACTGGCGAGTGGTTAGGGGTAGCTTGGACAATGGGGTTCAAAGGTGGAGGAGCAGGCAAAGTTAAGTTGGGCCAACCACGGTGTTGGGAGACTGTCGGGTGAACAATCTCCTGCCACCCATCATTTTTCGAGACTTCGAGCTGTAAAGAGACATGAGGAGGCACAGGGATGTCGAGGGCTTGAGGGGCTTGGAAGGGAGGCCTTTTAGGCCTCGATTGTACTATTCCCTGCCCAATCCAATTAAATAATCCAGCATGAAACAATTAGCCAAGCTCTTCTGAATCAACATCAAAATGTATAGAGAACATGGGCCTTCTTGGGCCTCGGTTCTAGTTACCTCTATCTCTGTTTCCTCAGTCATGGCTTCCCCAACTGAAAAAAATCATCCTGTATATGTTAACGATTAGCAAATAATCTTTTAAATAACCATGCATGACAACTCCTTAAAAATACGAAATAGATTTGGCTTAGAATGTATCAGGCTCATGCAATCCAATCCATACAAATTGTTCTAACGTTAATCAATGAGGAGGAGAGTGAACAGTGTTATGGGATACGAGAGGGGTTTGTATTGAGCGAAAATGTGATATAATGAAAGGGGAGAAGAAATTGTCACTAGTCAATGACAATAACAATCAACTGTAAATCAACCCAATAAACCTCACTGCAATCCACTCAAGATATTGCCACTTCATCCACTTAACACGGAAATTCTCTTAGTTATAATCAATATCAGAATAGGGAGTGAACAAAATGAATATGGGATATGTGAGGGGGTTGTAATTAGCGGAAAATGAGATAATGAGAGGGAAAAAACGTTTACTGTTCATGAGATTAATCAAGCAATCCATAACATATTTTGCAATAAGAAAAATATGCATCAACCAACAATCAGATGACTGAGTAATAATTCTTGTGTATTTGCCTAATTTCACTATCCATTAATATCCAACACAGTGCCATTACAAAACATAAGTATTTCACAAAATTTGTAAGAGGTTATGTTCCCTTTATTCGCACATTATGCATTTTATAACAGTCAACAACATCACTCATTCCCAATCTGTAATCACTAACATCCACCACTTCCATACATTTCCCCAATCCACATCTATATTTAAAAGTGGTTTTTCCAAAATAATAATGAAATCACTATTTTTGTAATAGAGCCAATCAAGATCTGTAATGATATTTGTTCCCACATATATATGCAGTAGAAAGATCAAAATAATCAAAACCTCACAAGCCATGCCTGAAAAGACAATTGACTATACAACCAACAGTCGTCATTTAGACATAGGATATGCAGGAGTAAATGTCCAGGGCAATGTAACCATGTCGTTGTAAAACAAAACATCTCAATGCGACTTAAAATCCAAGCCAAATACCCGACACGAATATCATCAACAGTGGTCAATTTCAATAAATAGCATGCTTAAAAACTCTTAGGGTATCACTAAGTATAAAACAAACTATCCACACTACTCACAGAAACTATCCACACTACTCACATAGCGCAACCAACCAAAATCCACAATACAACATTTCCACTTGTCACAACAAACACACAGTCATGCCAATAACTCAACATATCGTGTTGGGGATGTGCGCATAAATAAGTGGTTGGTTCGTTTAAGTGACATCGTGATTCAAACAAAGCCATGCGCACCAAGGCCTATTCAACCAACAACATGAGGATGTTGTGGATATGCCTTCTATAGTTATCCAGTTTGATTGTCATTCATCCCCAGGCGGAAACACAGTTATCATGTCCAATGTTTCATTTGCAAAACACCATACACAGAATGTGACCTGTGTGAGAAACCCTAAGCATTTGTGACCAATGTCATCCATCAACCAAATCACCATAAGTGCCAAACTAGTGACTGTACATCAACCAACAATTCACCATTTTGGTAAAACAAAAATCAATCAATCGAACAAGCCATGGTATCTGTGCATACCCATGCATCCAATCGAAATGGGCAGAGGCCCTTCCATTAAAAAACAACTGAGTTTCTTTGACATCAGGCGGGTGACTGTGAAATTTTAGAAGTGCAAATTGGCAATGTAAGGCTCACGCTATTATCATAGAGGCAGTGACAAAAATCTATACCAACACGACTGCTATACGACGAACGGGTGAGCCTGCATTCAAAGTAATAGACCATAATAATCGGGAACAACTTAACAGGCTTGACAGTCTCCCTATGCAGCTGTAGTCTAGAGGGTTAAGGGCTTGTACGGTAGCCGTCACAGTCAACTATAGCAAAATTTTGAGGCCAAAGGCGTACGCACAAGGAGGACTATGATTCTTATGAATGGGAGGCAGTTCCTTGACAGGGCCGAAACAGGAAAACATGGCTCTAGATAGACCCAAGAATTGTGAAGACAACCATCCAAACATGATTTAAAAACCCTTTAACCAAATGCAGTGGTAATAAAGAGATATCACCCAGGAAGACCACCAACTCCGATGAATTCAAAAAAATTATAAGCAGAACCATCCATTTTCCATTCAAAACCAAAATTCCACATTGTTGCAGCACTCAGGACAAACACAAACCCACACAATTGAGCCAAAAACATTTCATAACCAAAGTGAATTCAAGAATGACCAAAAGAGACATACCTGTTAATCGAAAACTTTAAACGAGAGTTGGTCGAGCGGTTTCACCCTGCTAAAAATCTGGAGCGTGAACACAACAGCCAGATCAAACAATAGTCTGACTAGGGCGGCGGCCAATGGGAAGGGTAAAGGTGACATGCAGTAAATGCACATCGCTTTCACCCATATCTCATTTACTCCACAGTACATTCCAATGAGCCCCCCATTAATACCATTAATCAACCAATGCATCGAGAATATCAGCATATTTAAACCGTAGCATAATCCAAGTTCCATATAACAATTCAACCATTTGCATTGTTACTTTTCCAAATGCGCCACCCATGTTTATATTCCCAATATACCACATATAAATCGCTTGACCACTATACAATCTAAACGATCATGTATAGAATCATCACCAATAGTGTGATAAACATCAACCTGGACCATAGCATAATCACCGTAAAAATCGCAAAGCCATTACTTCCATGAACCACCAATGTTTATAACATATGTATATCAGCTACCGATTATATTAACCAATGCATAACCATTTCATTATGTCCTTGCCAAAATGCGCCACCAAAATTTTTACCATATGCATATATAAAAAATGTAATTTAGCAATTTTTTATAGCTATTTCCTTGTTAGCTAAGGTTTAACAATAATCAACAAATATTTTATGCATGTAGTATTGCAGAACTAGGTTCCTTTGCACTCGTTGTAATACTTTGCCTTCTTCAAAATTGCCCTTCACGTGACTTTACTAACATGTTTTTTGTGTAGGTGCGATAAGGACAAATATCATATATGAATAGAAGGTTGTAGTATCATGAAGGGACAACATCTCAAAGCTTGAATCATATCAATGACAACCATATTAACATCAACCATGTAAACTTCTGTAGCACATCATCATAACATCAAAAATGAACAGATCTGCTCTTAAATAATTAAAGGGGGTCCCACCTACTAGTATTATTTAGTTTTATAATAATAGGCTTTAGCAACACTTTGCGGGCGGAACTACATTGACGTTTTCAATCATCAACACATTTGAATTTAATTTTTCTCAATACATGAGCATGTACTCTATTGTGAATCCAGACTAAATAAATTTGTTTCTATTGTCAATGTTGGATGAGAAGACTTGGAGGAGTTGTTACTTCGATGGAAAATATCTTGCAAGAAGCACAAAGAATGTTGCAACATGATCAATTTTTACTACGAAACATTCAAAAGAGAAAACAAGATTAGATAAAATAATTATAAGTTGATAAGAAATGCTAGTTACCTACCTCCAACAAATGGTGTTAGTGACAACCAGCGGCCC
>SNQJ01S0035963.1:62474-88970 GCA_010110895.2 Picea sitchensis | reverse complement strand
TTTAAAAAAATAGTCCAATGTATCTATTCATAAAAAAATATGAAAAAGAACTATAGAGTTTAGCATTTGTTTTTAAAAAAAAAGAACAATTTGTTTCATAAATTATATAGATTGAAAATTTTAATATCATTTTAAATGTTATGAGCTCCCTATTAAATGTCTCCTTGGTGATCTTGAAACTCCCTTGTAAATTGTTCCAAACTCTTTAATCAATGCTNAAAACAAGATTTTTCCAAAGTTTTGGTGGTTTTCATCAAAAAAAAATTTCTTCCTATTTTTTAGTTTTTATTTCCTTTATTTTTGTTTTTTTTTCCATTTTTTTTCATTTTAAAAAAATAGTCCAATGTATCTATTCATAAAAAAATATGAAAAAGAACTATAGAGTTTAGCATTTGTTTTAAAAAAAAAAGAACAATTTGTTTCATAAATTATATAGATTGAAAATTTTAATATCATTTTAAATGTTATGAGCTCCCTATTAAATGTCTCCTTGGTGATCTTGAAACTCCCTTGTAAATTGTTCCAAACTCTTTAATCAATGCTTCCCAAGATTGAATGCAAAATGAAGAATACGAAAGAAGAGTGTATTTATATAACAAATATTAGATCTAACATTGCTACATTTAATCAATGTGAGATAAATTAAAAAGGTACTAAAAGAATTTATTTCCTAGTGGATGAGAAATAAAAATAATAAAATCTTTTTTCTAATTGTAATTGTTTTCTTGGATTTAATTGGATTTAATTGTGTGAAAGATTTGAAAATGTTAACACAATATAATCCATAAAATTTTCTACATTATGATGAACTGTGAAAAACTGCATACTTAAAAACTTTATTTAATTTTGGAAGGAGAATTTGGACATAAAATTTTATTCTCCAAGTTATAAGATTTTTACGAGGGTGGACAATTGTACCATTCTAGGTTTTCAGTGAGAAATCACGGGTTCATCTGATAGAGAAGTTTTCATTTCTACAACATCAACATCATGTTCGTGTACCTCTTATTTTGGTAGTGGTGAATATTATGGAAATGCCTCCAATGTCAATTAAGATTTATGTTTTTCGCCCAAGGAGGAGTTTGATTATAGTGCAAGCAATGAAATTGAGTATGTTGATGAAGAACTTCCTTATTCTGAGGAATTTCAAGGCACCATTGATGAATTTTTAGGGAAGAATATGATGGCGATCATTCTTCTCAACAATTTAATGATAACATCAATGTTTTGTACAATACTTGAAATCTGCATCCAAGTGATGATTTTAATGATATTTTAAATGATTGGAATGCTAACTTTCCTCCTAGTGATGACTTTAATAGAAGAAGCAATATAGATTTCAGTGGTATCATCAATGTAGATGAGAAAGATGAGGATGTTCAAATGATGATGGTATTAATAATGATGAATATTTTCCTCCAAGTGGGGAATTTAAAGGGACCGATAAAGATGATAAATATTTTCCTCCAAATGGGGATTTTGAAGGCATCGATGAGGATGATAAAGATTTTCTTCCAAGTGGGGATTTTAAGGCACTGATGATGATTATGATGATGATGGAGACTTTCTCCCAGTGAGGAATTTAAAGTCAATAAATAATGATGATGATTATTTTATTCCAAGTGGAGAATTTAATGGAATTAATAGTGCTCATGTTGACGATGATTTTGTTCCAAGTGAAGACCTTCATAGTGGATCCAATGACATTGGTGAGAATGGTAATCAGTTTCATACCAAGTTTGATATTTCTCTTAGTGACGAGATTAGAAATGAAGATGATGATGGGCCTAGGAATGAAGATTGTGTTCTAATTCATTCAAGAGTAATAATTCGAGGTGGTCGGCATTATATTATTGGGTTTCCTAAAAATGTTAAGTATGATTATAGTGAGGATGATATTCCTTTTAGTGATGAATATATTCCTACTAGAAAACATGATGATATCCCATAAACACAATGGAGACAATACAAGAAACACTACATCTACGACCAGGGCAAAGAACAATACTAGACCCTTTTATATCAATCCAAATCATTCTAGTTATACAAGGTTTAGAAAAGAATCGTTCACGAGCGGAAGTTATATTAGTGATTTGATTTCAAGTGAATCTTGTCAAAAGAATTGTTTGAAATGTATAGACTACAAGTATTCCTTGGAGAAAAGGAAGGCATACTTGTTGAGGAATAAAAATATGAAAAATGCATATTTAGTATTGTGCATGATATGTACAAAGACATGTTATGATTATTGATTAGAAATATTTTACTCTACAAAAAGGAATTCAAAATTTTTTACTCAATTGGTAATCTTCATTTATCAAGAATCCAAACACAACTAGCAAAAGATCTTGCGTTTTATTAAAAATCACATCATAGATGAAACAATGGGCCATTAACAGACATTGCAATGTCATGGATGCATGACTTCTTTTCCAGGCATGGAGAGTGTGTGTCAAATACATACATGGTACATATTCCAGATAATTTCTCAATGTGGTAAATCTACAACTTATACAAAGAATATGTTGAAGGTGTTGAAGGACATGGTAATTTCATTGCATATGCATATTTTACAAGAGTATGGAAAAAACAATTCAACAATGTTTGTATTCCTAAGAAGTCAAGGATGGGATTTTGCAGTGCATGTTCTTCTCTTAAAAAATAAGGGATAGAAAGATGTATGTCTTTACAAAAATATTTGTTAGAAGTATTGAGGGTCTGAAATGTTGACCAATTTTGTTATCAATTATGAAAATGTGTTATTGATATTTTCATTTTAGGTTTTTTGCAAATTCCATTATCAAATCTCAAAAACATCACAATCAATGATCAAGTGAACGACAACATTTGTACAAACATCGAAAGAAGTGTTATTATGCTCCATATAAATATGTAGGTTTAATAATCGATGGCATGGATCTAAAAAACCACTTTTGCCACATTTTATCCACACACCAAAGAAATTAGAGGAGAATTTTATTCAATTTCACTTGGTTGGTTGTATGGTTTCTAATGGTCAAATTTTTCCAAGGGTTTACTTCATAGCTCCAAATATTCACAATAATGTAAATCTAACCATCACCATAATTCATTGTGTGCTTACTCACTTGTTCGGTAATCTTCCTCAAGTTATGTATCTACAACTAAAAAACACCTTCCATGAAAGCAAAATCATATTATGTTTGAATATTTAACCATGCTTGTTGAAATGGGAATTTTTCAAAAGGTAAAACTTGGTTTCCATCTTGTTGGGCACACACATGTCAACCATAGTGATCAAATGTTTATACATTTTGCACTAGCATTAAAGAGGAGAAATGTTGGGAGCCTACCATCATTAATTGAAACTATTAAGAAAGCATACTATCTAGAGCCTATTTTTCACACATTGGAAGAAATTGTTGACATGCAGAGATTTATTTAGGAAACACATAGTTAAGAAATTTAAGTGTATTGAACGACTTAATGAAATTAGCTTCCAACGTCAATTTTGTATCAAAATATTGATGGGAAAACACTTATATGTGGAAAGAAATACTTAATTAGTGAAGAATGGGAACCTTCATCAAGTTTATCATTTCTGAAGTTCAGCCCAAATTGTCAAATCTATGTATCAATGTTAGTGTTATTGCATTTAGTTGTTGAAAAATGCACAAATACATAATAGAGATGTAAATTATTCTAAATGCTTGGAACAAATAAAAAAATTCTACTAAAGATACATAGGAGTACTTTGACTTCCTTGATTTTTTTTGGTGTAAGTTTTTTCTCAATGATCAAAGTGACATAATTTCAAGCTCAACAAATGGAGATATATTTTTGAACACTCTCTTTAGTTGGTTATAATGTACACCAAATGAACATGAGAAAATGAATGTTATTGAACAACATGAATCTTAACATATTATTGAGCTTTCACGAGCAGAGCAGAGGTAAGAGAAATATATATTGGGTCTAGAAGATCACATGCACATCGTGAAGCCATGGAAGACCTTTGAAACAGATCGGTACAGGATATTAAGGAGGGTTGCATGATTGCAGTTTTAGCAACTAAAGATTCATGTTGTTATCCATTCTATATTGCAAAAGTTATATAGGTCAATAAAAAATGAAGTTATAGCAGTTGAGGTACAATGGTATGCAACAAATACACATCCATTTAATAGTGTGTACAAGCCAAAGATAGTAGAGAAATATATCAGTAGAAAGAGAAAAAGAAAGACCAAAATATAAATCGTTGTCTCACTAACATATTAAAAATAGAGGATGTTGGCATACTTGTTTAATACTTCTATTTGACAAAAAGAGGCATTGTTCACTCCAGGACTACAGCAATCATCAAGAGGTTTCTAGCATAAGAAATAGTTGCAAGCTGGGAATCTAGTGAACCTAGTCATAGATCTAGAAGGATTCTGACATATGAAATGTTGGGCATATATGTAGAATCAGATGGTGCACTCATTGATAATAGAGAAGAATATGGATCGTCTGCATCTTAATTCAATCATTCATGTGAATATAATGTAAATTATGATTGTGTGTCAGAATCCATGAGTCAATGTCAATAATTATAAGAAATATTTTATATATATTTTACTAATATGATGTGTTTATGGTAACTCTAAAGGAATGTTTGAACTTACATATGATCTTCCATAAATTTATGAATCGTTTCTATGTTTGTTGTCTTGTATGATTTGATTTTGAATGATATAACAAAATTTCTTAGCTTATTTAATTTGAATATGGACAATGCAACAATATTTTAATTAAATAATTTGTGTTTAATTGAATGCAATTTGTATTGAATTTTTTATTAAAAGTAAATAAAATATTTGGAAGTAATGTTGAATTTTTAAATTATAGGATGATATCATCATACCACTAACATGTATCATCTGGCGCTCAAAGTGATAAACTAACCCTAAAGGAGTGGACATTTTAAGTTTGATTTCATGTTTTTTTCTACAATAGTACTCGTGTTTTAGACCATGGTTTCAAAATGTTTCAATTTTAAGTCCCCTCCAAAAAAAGGGGGGTGCTACTAGTAGCACTACTTTTAGATTTAGGGGTTGGTTTTAAGATTTTTATTGTAATTGTACCTCTTGTTAAGGCCATGGCTTAAAAAATCTTACAATTTTAACCTCGTAAAAAAGGGTTTGATGATTGATTTGAAGCTTTTGGTTGCAATGGTACAAGATATTAACGCCATGGTTTCAAACAAATTTTAGATTTTTACTCTAAAAATGAATAAATAAATAAAAAGTGTTATTGGTAGCACCACTTTTCATTTCAATAGTTGATTTTGAGGCTTATGTTAGCAATAGTATGGGTTTTTAAGGCCATGGTTGAAAAAGGTTGTAAGTTTAACCCAAAAAAGTTTGGGGGTTGACTTTGTTGTTTTTACACAAAAAATATGGGATTTTAGGGCTAGATTTATCATTTTGAGGTCACAGTTCTCGTCAAGTCAATAACTATGTTAATTGGGACATTGAATCATTTCAACTCCCTTGTAGGATATTTTAAATTCAAAATAAATAATGTAACCAAGCCATCACCGCACTAAGATCTAGTATTTGTTTGCACTATTTATGTTAATGCAAACATGTTTGTCATTTCTAGTTCAGAGTGTGTTCCCTCTATATGTGAAAGTGATTGTTCTCAATTTACTAGAATTTTTGGTTCTGGTAAAGCATGGGGAAGTGACATCATGCTAAGTGCGTTATCAGATCCTTGAGAAAAAATTTCTAGTATATAATATTGTTCATAGTAAGTAGTGTTACTCACATGAACTTTAACTTTCATATCTAAGAATGGAAGGGATGTTCCTATGTACTTCCATTGCAAATCCGTCCCAATAAAGCATGGGGAAGCAACGTCGTGCTCAATGGGATTTTAGAGCTTTGAGTAGCAAGTTCTAGTAGAATATATTGATCATAGCATGGCCATAGAATGACCTACATGAACTCTATCTCATGTCCATCTACGTTGACTCACCAAACTTTTAAAGACTTCAGGTCGTTGGCACCCTCACTCTAACCTGATTATGTAAGTTTCCATGGTTATTCATAATGATAGAGAGTTTTCTAGATAAAAATTGTGTATGATTTTTTGAAACGTCCAACGTTTCAAGTGGACACTCCACCCATCATCAGGGACAATTGAAGCTAATATTATCTAGTTGGAGAAGTACAATATTTTCCATAACATATTGTGCAAGAATTACCCCCACTTAAACGTCTTGGATATGTTGGTTTTGGGGGTTACTATAAGAATGTTTACACCATGCTTGGGGGTACCTCATATGATGTGGAGTACATGGTGTGTTGCCTACCTTTGGTTGTATTGTAACAGACATACACATTGGAGATAACTTATTCATGGATTGGTATACCTTGACTTGATGTTTATGTGGCACACTTTCTTAGGAGGTTGAAGACCTATGTGGCATGGTGAGATACTTCATGAGGTGTGGAGGGAATAATTAATTTATTGGGACAAGGACCTACTTGGAGGAAGAGCATTGAGCATTTAGGATGGGGCATTGAGCCCTAAGTAGGATTTGGTCACTTGGTTCCTTACATGGAATATTGTACTTGACTTGGGGATACTTAGGTTGAGGAGTGTTCCTGGAAGTGTGGTGGACCCACAATGCATGGCTTAGGATGGAACATCAAATACCTTTAGAGTGGGGCATTGGAATTTCTTATGGAGCACTCAACTTGGGACCCTTTCTCAATGGACATGCTTATCTTGGAGCTTGACATGTGTCAAGTAAAGTTGGAGAACTTCACATGTGGACCTATCTAATCATTAGTTAGGTTACTCACATGTGAACCTTATCCACTTTATTATTGTTGGTCCCCCTCACTTTTATTATATATAAATGGAGGAGATAGACTTTTCATGTTAAAATAATAGGTGTGCTCATTTTCACCATAGACAATATCACTATATTTTCACCCAACCATAGGCACAAGGCCACCCCCGAGCACCATAACCTTTTCTAGATAGAATTATTCAAGAAGCAGAACTTTAACCAACAGATAAACCCTAGTTGCTAACTGTGGCAACAACTCAAGACAAGCAGAGCACTCCTTCTCCAAGGGTAGTTCCCAAGAGAGAGTCTCCATATCCATAGAACAACTACCATACACAACTTCAAAATATGCAGCTACACTACTCTCTCACACACTTACGCCATACTTTAGCTAGTACACCACAAAGAATACCACCAAGAATATCACTTGATAGCGCTAGAGAGAGACCAAGACCAAGAGATGATCATACGCCCTTATTCTTCCTTGCAGCTACAACTGCAGCTCTCGACAAGACTTGTACTATGACTAAGTGTACAAATGAGCTAAAACGTCCTTTATTTATATTAATTTGTCCAGTGAATTTTCTGGCTAGGCCGACCAAAATTTCTAGTAATTATATTTTAATATTATTTATTTTGCTAGGCCGACTTGTCTTCTAGGGTTTTTACACATTTGTTTAGGGTTTCTCTTGCTTCCGGAATATTCTATTCTAGCAAAAGGTTATACATGGAGGTTAATACCTCCTGCAACTATTGTAACATCAACACTCCCTCCTAGCTACGGAGGTATTAACGGTAATAGTCTTGAGTACAAACAGATCATTATATTTGTAGCATCATCATAGCCACACAGACTATTTCATGATCACATAGATCAACTCATGAGCAACATCACCACTATCAGTATCATATGATAGCATCAATTGCATCATATCTCGAGTCCATACTCCATCTGAGTAATCAGGCATGATGTTGAATAAGTGACTCACTCAACAAAGTGATACAAGGACCATTCTTCTAATCCGAACATACATCCTAGAAGAATGATTGCCCAACAGATATTGAATGTCCTTAATGGCTCCAAGAATCATCCTCTCCACTGCATCATATCTAAGTTGTATGATCTTATCTAAGTTGTACTAGCATGATGCTTTGCATCATATCAAAGCTATACTAGCATGATCATATCTAGCATGATGTGGAGTAACATCTACATCATCTCTAAGTCGTACTAGCATGGTGTCAATGCACCATCTCTAATTTGTACTTGCTTGATGTAGATCAATGCATCTGCATCATATCACTATCCATATAGCTATAAATCACCTCCAACACTATAGGTTGGCACACCAGCCTAGGAAACACCTTCAACACTACTGGTAATCTCCATGGCAATCCAATAGTAGTACATAGTTACTACAATGCCATCCAATAGATCACAATAATCTCGATCCATAGTAGTACACAACTACTATCCAGTGGTATACAACCACTCCTAGTAGCAAACATATAATATCCAGTGGTATACAACCACTCCTAGTAGCAAACATATAATATCCAGTGACCCATAGTCACAACCAGTGGAACACATCCACCTGTTGAGGAAAAGGTATGGGACACCTTACTCAACCATTTTCAGATCTTTCCTAGCTAGGAAAAGATAGTTGATTCGGAATATCAGCGGGATTTATAGACTCAAAACATTCACTCAATCCCACAAGTATTAATTGCAAGGATTAAGGTTGGTTTTATGATTTGTAAATGTTGCAATGTAAAAATAAAATTTATGCAAACTCTGAATTATATACAAATTTTAAAATAAAGTAAACATGGAGGCCAAAAGAGAAAGGAGGAACCAATTCATTAAAACACATGTATGAGACAGAACAATAATCTGATTTTATTTCATTGTGAGATAACAAAAGTGTATTTCTCTTTACAAAACCCCCTCGGTGGGACCAAAAGTTAGATTAGAGATCTTTTCCGATGGGCACCATACAAAAAGACTTGACAGTAAAGTAAAGCGAAATTAAAGATGCGGATCAGCTTGCCTGGCGGTACCATTTTGACTCTGATATATTCTTTATCATCCCATGAAAATTAATTCACAAACATATAAGAATACACAAACTATCAAGGATGAATCAAACACCTTTAAAAACAAGGCATTTGAAATGTATGATTCAATTTTGGATCTTTGCCTCCAATAAGACCATGTTGTCATCAAGAGGATTAGACTTTCAAGTAAACTTAGAAATGAATGAAAACTGAAATATCTCATTTAAGTAAAGAATAAACCTTAGTCTTGTATTTCTCCTTCTATTCTCTCTTACTCTTTT
Source organism: Picea sitchensis (assembly GCA_010110895.2). Lineage (NCBI taxonomy): Eukaryota > Viridiplantae > Streptophyta > Pinopsida > Pinales > Pinaceae > Picea > Picea sitchensis. The sequence continues at coordinate 79,811 of SNQJ01S0035963.1, read as the reverse complement.
TTCTCTTCATTTGATTGAGCTTTATTCTCTCTCAATAAGTTGAGGTAGTTCAACTACTTTCTTTAGTTAAGCCAAATTAGCTTAACTAATTAGTTTCAGAGAAATAATTAAAAATAATATATATAACTAAGGGTCTAATTAATAATAACTTTAAATGGGTGGGACACCTTGTGACTCCCATTATTTTCTTTGATAATCATCAAATATAAAATTATAAAATTAATCATTTGAATCACATAACATCCCTGTAACTCCCATGCTCATCATTTAAATCGAATATTAAATATTAGTAAAAATTATGACCATATCCCACAATAATATATCCATCATATCCTCAAAAATTGCCTAAATAAAAGCTTGTTGTCCAAAAACTTGTTCAAAATAATGAAACACTATCTTCATTACTAAACAACATAAAAATCATCGAAATCCATATTTGTTGTGTGAGGCATTTTGCCTCTTCTCACTATTGTTCCCTTCTTACTTCTCTATAGCAATATATAATTAGTCATGAGCATTAATATCCATGCATTAACTCTACCTTAAATAGATTTAAAGGTTGGCACTTATCCTTTTCTACTAAACACATGCAAATCATCCATAAAATCGTAATAATTAGTATGAGCGAGGGGTTGATAGGGTCATTGGGAGTATGGAGGGGTTGTATTTAGTGTAAAGTGGTATAATGGGTTGGAAATCACGAGTATTGATCAAGCAATATCCACAACAACACTCAAAACACCAATCAATTATGATTTGTCCTTTTTCCCTCTTTACTTTTTACAAAATTTACAACAACAGCGAGAAAAATTTAGAAATGTGTGCATGGGAAGGCGGGGATCACGTAATTATGGCGTGAGGTGGTACAATGGTGGAATCATTTGATTGGATTGATTATTGAAAAATATTTATCTAAAAGTATCACGGTAACATTTAATTAAAATTGTGTTCATAACTTAACTCAGACCCAGTTGTTTCAAACATATGAAAGGCTTCAGAATTTTCATCCATAACCCCAACATTCACTTCATGAATTTATTCATAACCTGGGAAAGGGAGAAAGGAATGTCCTATACATCATATCTTTTAATCAATGGAAGAAAATGAACCCATCAAATAACTTCCACATCGATCCCAAACCCAATATACATTAAAAATCATTTTTAAATGCCTTTTTCTAGTCAACGGTGTATGCCTAGGTATGCCAGGTATGCCCAGGTTCCGTTTATGTGTCTATAAATAAAACTTACAACATATCAACCATAACACATGCTCATTTGCCAGACTCACATTTTCTTTGCATAATCTTTTTTTAATAATTTAACTAGGTATCCTTGAACAGTGACCTGACAATAATCAGGACCCTGGAAGAAGCAATGATAATAATTCCATAATAGTGAGGCTATCAGAGCCCAACAATCTCAAATGAGATTCCAACAGTGAGATTGTCAACCATTCCACAAGCCCCATAATTAGAGTTGTAATTCATTGAAACCTTTATCAACGAGGTAAAGTCGGCATAAATATATTTTCATCAAGACCAACTGAAACTATCAGCAGATAAGTATTTCCCTTAATGATATCCAACGAAACTTCAATCAAAATCAATGGATGGCAGTGCCATTAGAGTCATCAATTTCGATATAGGGAAGTTATTTAGCTTCATCATTGAAACAAACCAAAATCAATACCATAGCGCTACCATGTATAACCAGACCAACATCAAAAACCCCAAACAATAATCAATTGACGACAATTCCAGGAGGGTCGAGCAAGCATGGTTACAAACCATAGACTTTTACCTTATAATATCACAGGACGAGGCGAACATCTAAGGTTAAAACCTAGTGAAACATATTTATCACAACCTCCACCCAAAACAGAGTGATTGTGGTCAACATTAGTGAGAAGGAAAACCACTACCCATGCAAACCAATGGTCACCCATAACGAAATTTGGGAGGACCGAACCATAAGTGTTTACCAATCTTGAAACAATTTTTGCAAAACCAGAACGCATAGCCCAATCAAAGGAGCAACCATAACCATAGCATAGAACCCCACCAAAGAAATCAACCAACCATTCCATAGAGTAGCAACTTACAAAACTCGAAACTTAGAAATCAAGCATCAATAGGAGAAATCAAAGAGCCAACCTTTAAGATATTCTGGAGCAGAGTATAACATGAATGGACCAAAACGCATACCTGTAGAAAGTATGCAATAGAGTTTCCAATCTTTTTCCCAAGAAGGTCGAGCACTTCAGAGAAACCATAGATAGACCAAATGTGACCGAGGAGGGTTGTGTCTCCCAAGGTAGGGTTGGAGCGACGTGCACCTCTTGCAGGCCCGTTTCCACATTAATGACCAACTACCATAGTACGAGGGCGCATACTAGTGCTAACATAACCCAACATATGACAATTATCCAATGTAGCACATATACCAAATGACCATTGTAATATGTTGAATAAACACCATACCACAACCATATGCCAAACTTCATACCAACCTTAAGACCATGGCTATAACATAATGTGAGGAGATACACCATATCACAGTAATACATGCCCACATATAATTCAACTAAACCAATGCTCACATAAAAGAACGAGGTAAGTCCATATGCTTGACAATTCATTCCCCTTTTCACCATTTATACCATGTAGAGATAAACATACCCATCACAACCAACAATAAGAACATCACTTAGAACCATAACCACGGGATTAAACATAAGTGCGGCAACCAATCATAAGGAGTAGTCATCCATTCAATATGACTTGCTTATCTTCTTCAATTTGTGTTTGCAAAACAAAGAAAACCTTGCGATGTTATCATGAGAACAAAATCCCATCAAATGCTAATGGCAGGGGTCCCTCCTATCTAGTTATAATTACATAAGTATGTATACATATTTGTATAATACTTTAGGCATTGCAACCCTTTTCATGCAGGGGTTTTGAAGTTGCACTTTTGCATGTGTCAATAATTGCGGAACTCCGCGGGGAAATATGTTTCAACTTCTTCAGAATGTCTTGGTTTCATAGACCCGAGAAAAAAATTTAATGAAGAATAGTTATGAAACATGGGAAATATGGTTTTAAAGAGAAGAATAATGAGGCAGGATTTGGGAATAACTCATGGAGAATTATTGCATTATGAGGGGGTTTGGTCATGTATGCATAGCATTCGATCAATACGTAACATATAATGCTTCTTAAATATCCAAAAGGAGAAAAAATTGATATTCTCTTTTGAATCTCGGGATGGAGGGAATAAAGGGATAGCGAGAAATAGGGAAGAAGACAAAAATCAACTATCCTACAACAAAGTTGAAAGCAAAAGTAGTACAATGATTTTAGAAGGAGGACATTGTGACAACTGTGTATATATTTTTTGTTCATTGATCAACAATACTTACAGAATGATATTGTTATGGAAAAAATGATCCATACTTTATCTCGACAAAATATCATTTAATCTAAATAGAACAGAAAAAAATGAAAGACAAAACTAAATAAACTAAAAAAACCAATTTATTGTTTATGTACAAAAGAATGAGAATAACATTCTTGGAGTCAGGTAGGATGACATTTTCATAGAGAAACACATAATCTATTTTTGGATGAATGATTAATGAAGTGAAAGATGATGCATAAAGAGTGTTGATCACTTTTTCTGGATCTTGATAGGCCCAATACCCTTTCCACATGCATTTGTGGAAAGGGTATTGGGCCTATCAAGATCCAGAAAATGTGATTACCATCTTGTAGGACCTGCCAACCAACAAGATAGGATTTCGGCTTGATATTGGACACATGCACATGATCAAGAACATTAGAATGATGGTTAGAATTTTTTATGAAGGGGATGGAGTTAATGGGCTCTTTGAGCATTATAATGTCATCATTTACGATCTCCTGATAAGGGAAAATAACTACCATGCACTGAGGGATAAAATAAAGGATTCAAATACGCGGAATCGCTGAAATTTCATCAGCCGAATAAATCATGCGTAAGGGAGATATGTCTCGTCGATTGAATTCACCGCAACCTCTTTGGTAGTAATGTGTTTCGTAAGGAATTATGCATTGTAAAATCTTGATTATCCTTGTGGGAATTTTCGAAAAGAGACTCAACATAATCTATATCGCTCCTTGAATCCCATCTTTCATTTTATTTATAATGGTCATGAGACATATGAGGGATGGTTATATTCAAATCAAGAGAATCCTCCCTGTAGGGTTCATCCATGAATATTACTTCATTAGACACAAATTGATCTTGAGTAGGATATATTTTAAAAAGGTCATCATTAAAGGGAAGGCATCAAATAAAGTATTTTAAAGAGTAGGATTAGTAGGCATACTCGGGACAATAATAATCCTTAATATCTTATGTGAATATAGCACTACTAGATGCGTGATTTATTATCCTGTAGACTCGTCATGAAGAGAGGGATTTGTGTGATATTCATTTTTAGCTTTTAAGAACAATCCACAGGTTAATTGTTCGTGAGGACCATATAAAAAGTTACATTGAGGAGGATTTGGTATTCTTTCAGGTATAAATTAAAAGTGATGAAAGATAGGCAAAGGAGGAAAGTCGATAACTTTACAAAAATTGATTCTCCAATGAAAATTTGACTAGATACTATACGTCTAGACAGGTCTCTTGCTTTACCGCGGAGGTAAAGTGGAAAAATATATGCAGAAGTATGTATATTATAAACCACAATAGATTGACAGAAGCTAAGTAAATCATCAATATGGTTACGAGAATATTCCCATAAGTTTACCCACCGAAGAGACAACTAACAATTTTTGTAAAATAAAATATATATTACCTTTCCTTAGAATAAATCTTGTGTCACGAATGTACATGATAGCAAGCTAGTTGTTCTTCCACCATAGTGGAAACCAGAACACAAGGATAGGACAACTTTTCATAGTTCCAAAACTTTAAGAAAAAGCGATAATTGTCGACATACAAACAAGGAGACTTGCCACATGTTCTACCACAAACATGGAAACCCGGAAGAGCGAGCGGTGGATTAGGTGCCCACAGACCACCTATTGGACTGAACCTCTCGAATCTTAGCCAAATACTAAGGTGAACGTTACCAAAAACTTAGTCATTAAACTAGAGAAAAAAAATTGTGAGAATGTTATACATGGGGCGAGCCCAGGCTTCCATCTTGATGGATTTTGAAGGTGAAGGGTTGGAAACAAGTCGAGCAATGACTCTTCTCGGGCTCGCTTGACATGGAATCATATAGGGCATCCAGAAGTTTTTTGAATAAACGTTGGTGGGGCCAAGTCCCTTCTCATCTCAAAGATTAATACCAGGTGGTATTATGTGAGTCTGTAGGAGTCTGGAGCTGGGTGAATATGGTCATCTTGAGCCTGGTATTCATCCATGGTGGCATCAGTGGAGTCATTTGCAGTAGCAGAGTCCGTGACATGGTCTTCGTCCATGGTGGCGGTGGAGTTTTTTCCTTGAGTGGTCCTCCATAGGTAAGACTTCTTCTTCCACAATGCAACCCATCACAACTGACTCTTGAAATGGACTAGTGGTGCAGGTGGAAGTATGGCACTCTAGGATGGTTGAGGGAAGAAAAGGCGAGAATTCCTCCCAATTGGGTGGAATTTCTTATTCCACCTAGCATCTGCCATTGAGACCCTCTGTACTGGGAGGACAAGGCTCTAGTTGAGCATGTTCAAACCAATTATGACCAGAAGAACCCGGATGGTCCCCACCTGGTATGAGAGCTCGAGAGGCATGTCTCACACTGTTGTTTATGCCATGGAGACCCTCATCTTGGAGATTGAGGATCACGGAAGAGCACATGCAAATAATTATACTTGAGAGAAGAACTGGATGGTCCCTCGCCCTATGCTTGTGAGAGCTTTCGGCGAGGCTGAGGCCACAGGCGGTTGTGTTAGCCAAACCTATATAATGAGCTGCTGCATTCGTCGAGGCTTGCCTCTTTCGTGTAGCATGGTGGCTGACACCGGGGAAATGAAATTTTTAGGCCGAGCAAGATAAATATGGGAGGAGAACTAGAGGATTGATGTTGTGCTTTGGGACTAAGTGCCCAATATAAAACTTCCCACACATTGAAAAGACGAGGAGTGTGAAGACATTGATGGCTTTGGTATCCATTAGTGTAGGTGTAATGCCAATCTCCAAAATCATACTGAAGCCGAGGAGCAGGCTGAGCCTCCATTAAGGCCAGCATAAACCTTGGCTCTCATGCGGACTGGCCTTGTTGGATGAGGGAGGGTGGCGGCGGGGATTTAACGCCTAAGTAGTGCCCCATTCGTTGATGCATGTTGCCCATGTATCACCCCATCTGGGGAAGAGGACAATTAACCATTGACAATGAGCTCAAATTATTTATACATGATCATGCAAGATAGGATTCGATAGATTCATGGAAAAAGGGAAAAAGAAGCTTATAGGTAGAAAATCATATAACTTGAGTAAATACAAAAATACAAAATATTAAAATACAAGAAACCGAGGGAAACATGGATAATGAGTTTTTTTTTTTTTTTCGATTATGGTGCAGCCAAATAAATGTTGAGGAAAGGTATGGGACACCTTACTCAATCATTTCGGATATTTCCTAGCTAGGACAAGATAGTTGGGAATGTGACCAGGATTTATAGCTTCAAAACATTCACTCAATCCATGAGAATTAATTACAAGGATTAGAGGTGGTTTTATGTTTTGTATATGTTGCAATGTAAAAATGAAATTTATACAAAACTCTGTGAATTTGCTCTGAGATTTTACAATAAAGTAAACATGGAGACAAATTTTAAAATAAAGTAAACATGGAGACAGAAAGCAGAAAAAGGAACCAAGTCATGAAAACACATGTATGAGACAGAACAATAATCTGATTTTATTTCATTGTGAGATAACAAAAGTGTATTTCTCTTTACAAACCCCTACGAGGGTAAGGACCAAAGTTAGATTTAGAGATCTTCGATAGGCACCATACAAAAAGACTTCGACGGTAAAATAAAACTGAAATTAAAGATCTGGATCAGCTTGCCACAAACTGTTGCCATTTTGACTCTACAATATATTCTTTATCATCCATGAAAATTAATTCACAAACATATAAGAATACACAAACTATCAAGGATGAATCAAACACCTTTAAAACAAGCTGTTGAAATGTATGATTCAATTTTGAATCTTGTTGCCTTCAATAAGACCATGTTGTCATCAAGAGGATTAGGCTTTCAAGTAAACTTAGAAATGAATGAAAACTGAAATATCTCATTTAAGTAAAGAATAAACCTTAGTCTTGTATTTCTCCTTCTATTTCCCCCCCCCTTTATCCCTTCATCTCATTGAGCCTTTATTCTCTCTCAATAAGTTGAGGTAGTTCAACTACTTTCTTTAGTTAAGCCAAATTAGCTTAACTAATTAGTTTCAGAGAAATAATTAAAAATAATATATAACTAAGGGTCTAATTAATAATAACTAAATAGGTGGGACCCCTTGTGACTCCCATTATTTTCTTTGATAATCATCAAATATAAAGTATAAAATTAATCATTTGAATCACATAACACCCTTGTAACTCCCATGCTCGTCATTTAAATCGAATATTAAATATCAATAAAAATTATGACCATATCCCACAATAATATATCCATCATATCCTCAAAAATTGCCTAAATAAAAGCTTGTTGTCCAAAAACTTGTTCAAAATAATGAAACACTATCTTCATTACTAAACAACATAAAAATCATCAAAATCCATATTTGTTGTGTGAGGCATTTTGCCTCTTCTCACTATTGTTCCCTTCTTACTTCTCTATAGCAATATATAATTAGTCATGAGCATTAATAATCCATACATTAACTCTACCTTAAATAGATTTAAAGGTTGGCACTTATCCTTTTCTACTAAACACATGCAAATCATCCATAAAATCATCAACAAATTGCGTATGAACAGGGGGTGGATAGGGTTTTTGGGAAGACGAGGGGGTTGTAATTAGTGTAAAGTGGTATAATGGGTTGGAAATCACGAGTATTGATCAAGCAATATCCACAACAACACTCAAAACACCAATCAATTATGATTTGTCCTTTTTCCCTCTTTACTTTTTACAAAATTTACAACAACAGAACAGAGAAATTTAAATGTGCATGGGAAGGCGAGGGATCTGTAATTAGCGTAAAGTGGTATAATGGTCGGGAAATGCGACGGTTATAGTTCAGTTATTGAAAAATATTTATCTAAAAGTATCACGGTAACATTTAATTAAAATTGTGTTCATAACTTAACTCAGACCCAACTGTTTCCAACGTATAAAAGGCTTCAGAATTTTCATCCATAACCCCAACATTCACTTCATGAATTTATTCATAACCTGGGAAAGGGAGAAAGGAATGTCCCATACATCATATCTTTTAATCAATGGAAGAAAATGAACCCATCAAATAACTTCCACATCGATCCCAAACCCAATATACATTAAAAATCATTTTTAAATGTCTTTGTCTAGTCAACGGTGTATGCCTAGGTATGCCAGGTATGCCCAGGTTCCGTTTATGTGTCTATAAATAAAACTTACAACATATCAACCATAACACATGCTCATTTGCCAGACTCACATTTTCTTTGCATAATCTTTTTTTTAAAATAATTTAACTAGGTATCCTTGAACAGTGACCTGACAATAATCAGGACCCTGGAAGAAGCAATGATAATAATTCCATAATAGTGAGGCTATCATAGCCCAACAATATCAAATGAGATTCCAACAGTGAGGTTTCCAACCATACCACAACTGCAATTAGAGTTGTAATTCATTGAAACCTTTATCAACGAGGTAAAGTCGGCATAAATATATTTTCATCAGGACTAACCGAAACAATCAGCAGATAAGTATTTCCCTTAATGATATCCAACAGAAACTCCAATCAAAATCAATGGATGGCAGTGCCATTAGAGTCATCAATTTCGATATAGGGAAGTTATTTAGCTTCATCATTGAAACAAACCAAAATCAATACCATAGCGCTACCATGTATAACCAGACCAACATCAAAAACCCCAAACAATAATCAATTGACGACAATTCCAGGAGGGTCGAGCAAGCATGGTTACAAACCATAGACTTTTACCTTATAATATCACAGGACGAGGCGAACATCTAAGGTTAAAACCCAGTGAAACATATTTATCACAACCGCCACCCAAAACAAAGCGACTATGGTCAGCATTAGTGAGAAGGAAAACCACTACCCATGCAAACCAATGGTCACCCATAACGAAATTTGGGGGGACCGAACCATCAACATTTACCAATATTGAAACAATTTTCACAAAACAAGAATGCATAGCCCAATCAAAAGAAGTGACCATAACCATAACATAGAACCCACCAAATAAATCAACCAACCATTCCACAGAGTAGCAACTTACACCATTTGAAACTCAAAAAGAAAGCATCAACAAGAAAAATCAAAGAGCCAACCTTTAAGATATTCTGGAGCAGAGTATAACATGAATGGACCAAAACGCATACCTGTAGAAAGTATGCAATAGAGTTTCCAATCTTTTTCCCAAGAAGGTCGAGCACTTCGGAGCAACCAGAGATAGACCGAATGTGACTGAGGAGGGTGGTGTCTCCCAAGGTAGCGTGTGAGCGACGTGCACCTACTGCACGTCGTTTCCACATTAATGACCAACTACCATAGTACGAGGGCGCATACTAGCGCTAACATAACCCAACATATGACAATTATCCAATGTAGCACATATACCAAATGACCATTGTAATATGTCGAATAAACACCATACCACAACCATATGCCAAACTTCATACCAACCTTAAGACCATGGCTATAACATAATGTGAGCAGATACACCATATCACAGTAATACATGCCCACATATAATTCAACTAAACCAATGCTCACATAAAAGAACGAGGTAAGTCCATATGCTTGACAATTCATTCCCCTTTTCACCATTTATACCATGTAGAGATAAACATACCCATCACAACCAACAATAAGAACATCACTTAGAACCATAACCACGGGATTAAACATAAGTGCGGCAACCAATCATAAGGAGTAGTCATCCATTCAATATGACTTGCTTATCTTCTTCAATTTGTGTTTGCAAAACAAAGAAAACCTTGCGATGTTATCATGAGAACAAAATCCCATCAAATGCTAATGGCAGGGGTCCCTCCTATCTAGTTATAATTACATAAGTATGTATACATATTTGTATAATACTTTAGGCATTGCAACCGTTTGCATGCAAGGGTTTTGAAGTTGCGCTTTTTCATGTGTCAACAAACTGGAGACTCCACAGGGAAATATGTTTTCAACTTCTTAGAACTCAGAATATCATGGTTTCATAGACCAGAAAAAAAAAAATTTAATGAAGAGAATAGTTATGAAACATGGGGGGAAATATGGTTTAAGGGAAATAATGAGGCAGGATTTTGGGAATAACTCATGGAAAGTGTTACGTATGAGGGGGTTTGGTCCTGTATGCATAACATTCGATCAATATGTAACATATAATGCTTCTTAAATATCCAAGGAGAAAAAAAAATTGATATTCTCTTTTGAATCTCAGGATGGAGGGAAGAAAGGGATAGCAGAAATAGGGAAGACGACAAAATCAACTATCCTACAACAGTGTTGAAAGCAAAAAGTAATTGCAATGATGTTTAAAAGGAGGACATTGTGACAACTGTGTATATATTTTTTGTTCATTGATCAACAATACTTACATAAGGACATTGTCATGGAAAAATTGATCCAGACTTTATCTCGACAAAATATCATGCAATCTAAATACACAAAAAAAATGAAAGACAAAACTAAATAAACTAAAAACCCAATTTATTGTTTATGTACAAAAGAATGGAAAAACATTCTTGGAGTTAGTTAGGATGACATTTTTCATAGAGAAATGCATCATCTATTTTGGATGAATGATTAATGAATTGAAAGATGATGCATAAAGAGTGTCTATCACCCTATCGGCCAACAAATGCATGTAGCAATGCTAATGGGCCCATCAAGATCCAGAAAAAGTGATTCCCATCTTGCAGGACCTGCCAACCAACAAGACAGGATTTCGGCTTGATATTGGACACATGCACATGATCAAGAACATTAGAATGATGGTTAGAATTTTTTATGAAGGGGATGGAGTTAATGGGCTCTTTGAGCATTATAATGTCATCATTTACGATCTCCTGATCAGGAAAATAACTACCATGCACCGAGGGATAAAATAAAGGATTCAAATGCATAGGAATCCCTTTAAATTTATCATCATCAGAATAAACAATGCATGCAAGGGAGATATGTATATCGTCAGTGAATTCTGCAACCTCTTTGAACTGAAATAATGTGTTTCGTAAGGAATTATGCATTGTAAAATCTTGATTATCCTTATGGGAATTTTCAGAAGGAGAATCAACATATGAATCTATATATTCCATTGAATCCCCTCTTTCATTTTCTTTAGAATGGTCATCAGAAATATGATGGATAGTTATATTCAAATCAAGAGAATCCTCCCTGATGGATTCATCCATGAAGAGTACTTCATTACATACAAGTTGATCTTGAGTAGGATATATTTTAAAAAGGTCATCATTAAAGGGGAAGGCATCAAATAAAGCATTGCCAAAAGTAGGATTAGTAGGCATATCAGGACAATAATCCTTAATATCTTATGTGAATATAGCACTACTAGATGCGTGATTGTCCTCCTGCAAACTCGTCATGAAGAGAGAGGGATTTGTGTGATATTCATTTTTAGCCTTTAAGAACAATCCATAGGTTAATTTTTCGTGAGGACCATAGAAAAAGTTACATCGAAGAGGATTAGGGATGCTTTCAGGTAGAAATTCAAAGTGATGAAAGATAGGCAAAGGAGGAAAGTCGATAACTTTACAAAAATTGATTCTCCCGTGAAGTTTTGACTAGATACTATACGTCTAGACCAGTCTCTTGCTTTACCACGGAGGGAAAGTGGAAAAATATATGCAGAAGTATGTATATTATAAACCCCAATAGATTGACAGAAGCTAAGTAAATCATCAATATGGTTCTGAGAATATTCCCATAAGTTACCCTCGAAAAGAGGACAACTAACCAATTTTTTTTGTAAATAAAAATATATATTACTTTGCCTTAGCATAAATCTTGTGTGTCTGAATGTACATGATAGCATGCCAGTTGTTATACCACCATAGTGGAAACCAGAACACAAGGATAGGACAACTTTTCATAGTTCCAAAACTTTAAGAAAAAACGATAATTGTCGGCATACAAACAAGGGGACTTGCCACCTATTCTTCCACTAGCGTGGAAACCAGAACAGGCGGTGGATTGAGTGCCCCGACCACCTATTGGACCTGAACCTATCGAATCTTAACCAAATACTAAGGTAGGACAAATTTTCAAAAACTTAGTCATTAAACTAGAGAAAAAAAAAAATTGTGAGAATGTTATACATGGGGCGAGCCCAGGCTTCCATCTTGATGGATTTTGAAGGTGAAGGGTTGGAAACGACTCTTCCCAGGCTCTCTTGACAGGGAATCATATAGGGCATCCAGAAGTTTTTTGAATAAACGTTGGTGGGGCCAAGTCCCTTCTCATCTCAAAGATTAATACCAGGTGGTATTCTGTGAGTCTGTAGGAGTCTGGAGCCTAGTCTTCATCCATGGTGGTAGCAACAAAGTCATTTGCAACAGCAGCGTCCGTGACAGGGTCTTCGTCCATGGTGGTGGTGAAATTTCATCCTGAGTGGTCCTCCATAGGTAAGACTTCTTCTTCCACAATGCAACCTGTCGCAACTGACTCCTGAAAGGGAATGGTGGTGTAGGTGGCGAGTTGGTCCTCCAGGGCGATTGATGGTAGGAAAGGAAGAAATTCCTCCCAATTGGGTGGAATTTCTTCTTCCACCGGGTATCCACCATGGAGACTCTCTATGTTGGGATGAAGAGGCTCTGATTGATCTTGTGCAAACCAATTTTTCCCAAAGGAACCCGGATGGTGCCCACCTGGTATGAGAGCTCGAGAGGCATGTCTCGGGCTGTAGTGTGTGCCATGGAGACCCTCTGTACTGGGAGGGTGAGGATCTGGAAGAGCCTGTGCAAACCAATTATGCCCAGAAGAACCTGGATGGTCCTCGCCTAGCATGAGAGCTCGAGAGGCAGGCCCTGGGCGGTTGTGTTGGCCAAACCTACTATAGTAGGCTATACCTCGTCGGGGCTTGCCTCTTTCTCGTGGCATGGCTGCGTAGAGCACCAGGAAGACTGAAATTTTAGCTGAGAAAGCTAAATCTTGGAGGATAACTAGCGGAATGATGTTTTTCTTTGGGCCCAAGTGCCCCACTTAAAACTTCCCGCACGATGAAAATACCAGGAGGGTGAAGGCATTGATGGCTTTGGTATCCATTAGTGCATGTGTAATGGCCATAACCAAAATCGTACTGAAGCCAAGGAGTCGAGCCTGAGCCTCCATTAAGGCCCAACGCACTAAACCTTGGCTCTCATGCAGACTAACCATCGCGACTGGACAGGGGGGGAGGGTGGCGGCGAGGGGATTTAACTGCCCTCGTAATTGCCCCATTCGTTGATGCATGTTGCCCATGTATCACCCCATCTGGGGAAGAGGACAATTAACCATTGACAATGAGCTCAAATTAGATTTATACATGATCATGCAAGATAGGATTCGATAGATTCATGGAAAAAGGGAAAAAGAAGCTTATAGGTAGAAAATCATATAAACAGTAAATACAAAAAATACAAAATATTAAAATACAAGAAACCAGGGAAACATGGATAATGAGTTTGTTTTTTTTTTTCTCAGTATGGTCGCCAAATAAATGTTGAGGAAAAGGTATGGGACACCTTACTCAATCATTTTCAGATATTTCCTAGCTAGGACAAGATAGTTGGGAATGTCACCCCGGATTTATAGCTTCAAAACATTCACTCAATCCGCAAGTATTAATTACAAGGATTAAGGCTGGTTTTATGATTTGTAAACGTTGCAATGTAAAAATAAAATTTATACAAAGCTACAGGAATTTATACAGATTTTACAATAAAGTAAACATGGAGACAAAACGCAGAAAAAGGAACCAAGTCATGAAAACACATGTATGAGACAGAACAATAATCTGATTTTATTTCATTCTCAGATACCAAAAGTGTATTTCTCTTTACAAACCCCTGCAAGGGTATGGACCAAATTCAGATTTAGAGATCTCCAATGGGGACCATACAAAAAGACTCTGACAGTAAAATAAAACTGAAATTAATGATCTAGATCAGCTTGCCACAAACTGCTTCCATTTTGACTCTACGAGATATTATTTATCAACCATGAAAATTAATTCACAAACAAATAAGAACACAGAGACTATCAAGGATGAATCAAACACCTTTAAAACAAGTTGTTGAAATGTATGATTCAATTTTGAATCTTGTTGCCTTCAATAAGACCCATTTGTCATCAAGAGGATTAGGCTTTCAAGTAAACTCAGAAATGAATGAAAATTGAACATTTAACTAAAGAACAAACGTTAGTCGTGTCTTTCTCCTTCTATTACCCTCCCATTTGTCCCTTCATCTCATTGAGCCTTTATTCTTTCTCACTAAGTTGAGGTAGTTTAACTACTTTCTTTAGTTAAGCCAAATTAGCTTAACTAATTAGTTTGAGAGAAATAATTAATAATAATATATAACTAAGGGTCTAATTAATAATAACTAAATAGGTGGGACCCCTTGTGACTCCCATTATTTTCTTTGATAATCATCAAATATAAAGTATAAAATTAATCATTTGAATCACATAACACCCTTGTAACTCCCATGCTCATCATTTAAATCGAATATTAAATATCAGCAAAAAATATGACCATATCCCACAATAATGTATCCATCTTATTTTCAAAAAAAAGCCTAAATAAAAGCTTGTTGTCCAAAAACTTGGTCAAAATAATGAAACATTGTCTTCATTACTAAACAACATCAAAATCATCAAAATCCATATTTGTTGTGTGAGGTATTTTGTCTCTTCTCACTGTTGTTCCCTTCTGACTTCTCTGTAGCAATATCCAATTAGTCATGAGCATTAATAATCCATACATTAACTCTACTTGAAATAGATTTAAAGGTTGGCTCTTATCCTTTTATACTAAACACATGCAATCCATCCATAAAATCATCAACCAATTGCTTATGAACAAGGGGTGGACAGGGTTTTTGGGAAGATGAGAGGGTTGTAATTAGCGTAAAGTGGTATAATGGTTGGGAACTTCACGAGTATTGTTCAAGCAATATCCACAACAACACTCCAAACACCAATCAATTTTGCTTTGTCGTTTTGCCCTCTTTACTTTTTACGAAATTTACAACAATGGAACAGGGAAATTTAAATGTGCATGGGAAGGCGAGGGGATTGTAATTAGCGTAAAGTGGTATAATGGTTAGGAAATGAGACGATTATTGTTCAGTTATTGAAAAATATTTATTTAAAAGTGTCACTGTAACATTTAATTAAAATTGTGTTCATAACTTAACTCAGACCCAGTTGTTTCAAACATATGAAAGGCTTCAGAATTTTCATCCATAACCCCAACATTCACTTCATGCATTTATTCATAACCTAGGCAAGGCCGCAAGGAATATCCCATACATCATATATTTTAATCAATGGAAGAAAACAAAACCATCAAATAACTTCCACATCAATCCCAAACCCAATATACATTAAAAATCATTTTTAAATGCCTCTTTTCAGTCGRCAGTGTATGCCCAGGTATACCATGTATTCCCAGGTTCCATTTATGTGTCTATAAACAAAAATTACAACATATCAACCATAACACATGCTCATTCGCCAGACTCGCATTTTCTTTGCATAGTATTTTTTTTTTTTAATAATTTAATAGAGTATCCTTGAACAGTGACCCGACAACAATCGGGACTCAGGGAAAAGCAATGACAATAATTCCATAACAGTGAGGCTATCAGAGCCCAATAATCTCAAATGATATTCCAATAGTGAATTTGCCAACCATACCAAAACTGCAATTAGAGCAGTAATTCATTGAAACCTTTATCAACAGGGTAAAGATGGCATAAATATATTTTCATCAAGACCAACTGAAACTATCAGCAGATAAGTATTTCCCTTAATGATATCCAACATAAACTTCAATCAAAATCAATGGATGGCAATGCCATTAGAATCGGAAATTTCGATATAAGGAAGTTTATTTAGCTTCATCATTGAAACAGACCAAAATCGATACCATATCGCTACCATGTATAACCATACCAATATCAAAAACCCTAAACAATATTCAATTGACGACAATTCCAGGAGGGTCGATCGAGCATGGTTACAGACCAGTCCCCATATACTTTTACCTTACAATATCACAGGATGAGGCAAACATCTAAGGTTAAAACCCAGTGAAACATATTTATCACAACCGCCACCCAAAACAAAGCGACTATGGTCAGCATTAGTGAGAAGGAAAACCACAACCCATGCAAACCAATGGTCACCCATAACGAAATTTGAGAGGACCGAACCATCAGCATTTACCAATCTTGAAACAATTTTTTCAAAACCAGAACCCATAGCTCAATCAAAAGGAGCGACCATAACCATAACATAGAACCCCACCAAAGAAATCAACCAACCATTCCATAGAGTAGAAACTTACACCATTTGAAACTCAGAAAGAAAGCATCAGCAAGAAAAATCAAAGAGCCAACCTTTAAGCTATTCTGGAGCAGAGTACAACATGAATGGACCAAAACTCATACCTGTAGGAAGCATGCAACAGAGTTTCCAATATTTTTCCCAAGAAGGTCGAGCACTTCAGAGAAACCATAGATAGACCAAATGTGACCGAGGAGGGTGGTGTCTCCCAAGGTAGGGTTGGAGTGACGTGCACCTATTGCAGGTCGTCTTCACATTAATGACCAACTACCACAGTATGAGGGCGCATACTAGCGCTAACATAACCCAACATATGCCAATTATCCAATGTAGCACATATACCAAATGACCATTGTAATATGTTGAATAAACACCATACCACAACCATATGCCAAACTTCATACCAACCTTAAGACCATGACTATAACATAATGTGAGTAGATACACCATATCACATTGATACATGCCCACATATAATTCAACTAAACCAATGCTCACATAAAAGAACAAGGTAAGCCCATATGCTTGACAATCCTATCCCCTTTTCACCATTTATACCATGTAGAGATAA
>SNQJ01S0035963.1:16004-54980 GCA_010110895.2 Picea sitchensis | reverse complement strand
TATCTCATGGTCAAATCATGAGCACTGACATCACTATCAATATCATCAGATAGCATCAACTGCATCATCTCTTGAAGCCATACTCCATCTGAGTAATCAAGCATGATGTTGAATAAGTCACTTACTCCACATAGTGATACAAAAACCATTCTTCTAGTCTGGACATATATCCTAGAAGAATAATTATTCAACAGATGTTGGAAGCCATGCCATGGGCTACAAGGACTATTCTTCTAATTCGAACATACGTCATAAAAGAATGAATGTCCTAGACCAATTTCCATAGGGAGAATGTTCGTTCATCCGCATATTGACTAGTAATCATCTCCAACACTAGTGATAGTCTCCATGGAAATCAGAATAATGCCATCCAATAGAACACAACTGTCTATTCATAGTAGTACATGACTATTATCAAGTGGTACACAACCACACCTAGTAGCACACTGCTACTAACTAGTGACACATAGTCACAACCAGTGGAACACATCCACCACAATGGCATACAGCCATTGTCCAGAGACATACAGTCATTGTCCAGAGACGTACAATCTCCACAACAATCATATCATCTTATATCCACCTGCATAACAATATCATGATAAAAACTGAATTATATGGGCCATTCTTCCACTCACATATGTGAGATCTCGAAGAGCATATGCCCTCGGAAAGTAAAACATCAACCATGGACTATCTGGACTATTCTTCCCAAGCATAGAAGAATAATTGTCCCTAATTTCTGAGCCTGGACCATTCACCTAACTGGGCCATTCCTCTGACACTAATCATAATGAAACCTGGAGAGAATAAGTCTGCCCTAGGGAACGCATGTCCTTGATTGTTGAACCTGGACCATTCACCTAAATTCCTCTGGCACTAAGTATAGATCAACCTAGAGAGAATGAGTTTGCCCCAAGGAATGATTGTCATGCACCAACCTCCAAAACGGACGATTCTTCGAAACTGCTCACAACTGTGAACTTCGAAAGAATCACTGCCCGGTGAGGTGGACCATTCTACTTTACCACTACTCAAAGTGACTTCCAAGAAGAATGATTGTCCTAGACCTCCCCCACACTGGCTACAAGGGGAATCGTTGCCTATGGTACATCAGCAATCTATCGAACCATTTTTATTACGAAAATGATTGTCCGATTTGGACTATTTTCTGAACTGGAAAATGCATGTCCGTTAGAATTCTCAAACCACTTTCCGAACTAGAAAGGAACTGCTCATCCTTGACCATTTTTCGAACTGAAAAATGACTATCCATGAATCAATAATATATTAGTGCTTCCTCCCAATCTAGGAGTCATTTTTCAATAAGGAAGTTGTCTCCACGAGCCCCAGCTTGTTTCTTAAGTATGCAAACTTTTCATCTTGGACAGAGGCTTTACCAAAATATCTTCTATCTACTCATCTATGGAGATATATTGGAGAACCATTTATCTCTTCTAAACTTCATCACGGAGAATATAATGTTTGATCTCAATGTACTTCAGTATGTCATGGAACACTGGCTTCTTTGAAAGCTTCACATAGATCTGAATATATATCATGGTCGAATTCAGCACTTATGTTTCCTGCTAGCTCATGACTTCTTCTGTCATTTGCACTCCCTACCCAATCGATAAATCCATGCAGATGTATATCATAATTCAAACGTCCCACAAGGAAAATATCTAGCTGAGTATTCTCCAAATACATTAACGAGTCAATCAATTGTCGATACAAAGATAAATCTATTGGATTAGAGTCTCTCAACTTCTTCAAGATCTGTCATCATGGGAGTTTTGCCATGGATTAGCAATCCATCATCCAGAGCTTCTAAGTAATCATTCTAATACACTATCTCTGTCATAGAAATTTTCCTGCGCTTGTTGTATATGAGATACTACGCATCAAGTTGCTTGAATCCATACAAAGATCTTCTTATATATGCATACATGGGTCTTAAGCTTCTTTCTCAATTAAGCTTTATTGGGAAAATAGTCTTTTACATGAAATTCAATCCATGGATAAGGTATGCTCGGTTCTTGGAACAAGTTATTAGATCATAGTCTTCTTATCTGGTTTACTGGAACAAGTTGTCGTCATAGTCTTCTCCCTCCTTTTGGAAGAACCTATGAATCTCGCAATGCTTCCATTCATAAGTCTTTTTCACATTTTCTTACATACATTGTTCTTCATCACAACTTCCATTTCTTTTGGTTGATTGCTTCCAGTGGGTTCAAACCAAGCTGGTAGTCTTATGATTCTCGACATAATAATTGGTTGTTCTGGCTTTTCTTTCTTTCTTGGAAACTTTATGTTCTTCCTCATGTTCCTCTTTAGCTTTTGGGTCCATGGAGTCTTTTATAGATTCCATGCCCTTCCTTCCTGAAGATTCCAACTTCTTCCTTTCATCATGGATGTAGATGGACAACCAATGATACTTAAGACTTCTTTTCGAAGAAGACTTCTTCTAGAGTCAAACTGAACATGTGTTGCTTATCATGGTTGCAACTTCTAATGAATAACATGGACATATACTTCATAGTCTTCACGGATTCTTCAATGGGTCATATCATTTAGAAATAGTTTCCTCCTAATCCCGACTTCATGCATGAATGCGTGCTTTTCTTTTGGAGTTTTGTAATCAGCTCCCTCCATCTAAGAGAGTCCATGCTTCCATCTAAGAGAGTCCACGCTTTCCTCTTGATTGTTGACTTCTTTCTGTTTTGACTTCCTCTGGGTCTCTTCAATTTTGATTATGATTTCGGTCTATCTGGCAGTCGTTACTTATATAATAGCTTCCACGGGAATTGTTACCAAAGATTGTCAACGTACTTCATCTTTTTCATGTGTATTGCTTGACTTGTAGTCATCGTGATAGCAATCCTTATCTTGTTATTCTTCCATAGGTATTGTTTCACTGACCATCTTATCTTCTAAGAAATAGATTTACATGATATGTACAGGAACTATGTAAACATGGTATGTACAAGAACTATGAAGAATATTGTTACCTCGACTTAGAGGAAGAAGTCTTGTTTTGTCGTGCTTGGCTTTCTTTGAGAGTTCCCTTTCTTTGGCAAATGTTGCTTCATCTGTTCCTTAAGCCAAACTTCGTTTTGTTACTGAAATTATTGAATTTTGTTGAAGGCTTGATCATCATATTTCTTTTGGGATTTATCTTTAATCCTTGATTCTTCTTGTGCACAGAAAGTCCAAAGTTCTTCAAATGTGGGATACTCTTTTCTTGTGTTCATGCTTGCGGAAAATGCATCCCATGTCTTGGGAAGGCCATTGAATACTATATTTACCAGTTCCTTTTTCTAAAATGATTTCTTCAATAGCTTGTAGTTGATCTCTTAACTTAGAGATTCTCACAGAGTATGATGCTATGCTATCGTCATCATTCATTTTTATGTCACGGAGCTCAATCTTCAGACTCGTTACTTGTTCAATGTTTTTGATTGGGAAGAGGTTAGTTAGGGCATCGTACATCTTCTTAGATGAGTCAAGATGAGAGATGTAGGGTATCAAATGGTCTTTTACATAGTCAACTATGATACTCATAGCGTTGATTTCATTGTCCTTGAACTTCTCCATAACTGCAACGTTTTGAGGTTCCTTCTCTTTTCCTGCTTCAACTGTGGTTCCATGATCTTGCCTTTCACGATATCCAACACTTTATTCTTGGCAAAAATGAGGTCAATCCTTGTCTTCCATGCTCTGAAGTTAAAAGCCCCTTCTAACTTGTTTTCAGACTTCATAGAGTAAGTCATTACTGCTTTGACTTGGTCAACCTTTGACTTTGACCAAAAATTCAAACTCGACGTCTTGGCTTATTGAGAGTACCAGAAGGTGCACTAGGCTAGGGCGCACTAGGCTATCTAGAAATTAGGGAAGTCTCTTCACTTAAGGTGCCTTAATAAGAGGGTTAGGGTTTCGTTGTTGCAACAAAACCTTAACGACAACTGCAACTGTAACTGAGCAAATCCTCCCAATCTATCTTCTAGCTTTAACAGTGAAAACACTTTCCTTGTAAAGAGGAAGTGTTAACTTTTTGTTAGAAAAATAGGTGTGCTCGTTTCACCATAGAAAATATCTCAATATTGTCACCCAACCATAGGCACAAATGCCACCCCCGAGCACCTTAACCTTGACAAAAAGAATAATTCTGGAAGCAAACCCTAGACCAAATAGCCAACCAAGGTAGCGTACCACTCTCCAGAGCTAGCGTACCAAGCAGAAAGTCCAAACCATAACCAAGAGAAAGTCCAAGCCTAACACCGAAAATACAAGTTGTAGTAGTTGCAGCTGCAGCTACTCTCCAAACTTGCGCACTTACTAAATTTTTGCAGTTGCGAGTTGTGTGTCCAAATGAGCTCTGGCATCCTATATTTATACTACTCTTTCTTAGTTGTCTGGGCTGACTTCTCTTTTTGGACGCTAAAAACTCAATATTAAATATTTTCTTTAGTCGACTTGTCTTCTAGGGTTATGTCCAATGCTTTAGGGTTTCTTCTTGCTTCCCGGAATATTCTAGTCTTGTCAGTGTTACACATGGAGGTTTAATACCTCTAGCAGCTACCATAATATCAACACTTTTGAGGTTACTCTGAAAGTGTTTACACCATGCTTGGGAGTACTTCATGTGATGTGGAGTGCATAGTGTGTCCCCTACCATTAGTTGTATTGTAGTGGGCATACACATTAGAGATAGCTTACTCTTGGATTGCTATACCTTTACTCAATGCTTATGTGGCGCACTTCCTTGGAAGGTTGGAGACTTCTAGCATGGTGACATTCTTTATGAGAAGCACATGGAGGGCATAGTTGCTTACTTGGGAAGAGGCCTTACTTGGAGTAGCATTGAGCATTTAGGAGGGTGTTGAGCCTTAGGTAGCATAGGGCCAATGTGTTGCTTACACGAAGGCTTGTGCTTAACTTGAGGATGCCTGGGTTGAGGAGTGTACATGGAGATGTAGTGGACTAAATGGTATGCATGTCTTAAGAGGGAGCATTAAAAACCTTTGGAGGGGAGAGTTGGAGATTTCTTAAGGAGCACTCACCTCGAGACTCTTGTTTGATGGATGTGCTTACCTTGGAATTTGACATGTGTCACTTAAAGTCGAAGCACTTCACATGTGGACCTATCTAATGATTAGTTAAGTTGCTTGCTTGTGGACACTATGCACTTTATTATCATTGGCCTCCCTCACTTTTCATATATATAAAGGTAGAAGAGAGTATTTTCACGCATTATATTGATCAATCACATACATGTATTTCTAACAGCCTGAGTGGGCCTAATGGTTAAGAACATGTGTTTCCTCTTAAGAGGTCACAGGTTCAAATCCAAAGGGGGGTAGGGTATGTATACCTTCGTAGACTTTACCAGTCAAATCGCTGGGTGAAGGGGGGTCCCTTGTCCCACAAACAAGGGGGTCTCATACACCAATTTGGTGTGTTGGCTTGGCCGAGACCTTAAAAATAGATTATTATTATTATTATTATAAATGTGAGAGCTAGAGTAAACTTGTTTTCATTTGTACTTTGTTATTTTGTCTTGAGCACTAGGGTTCTTGTGTTCATGCCAACGAGGTGCTAAGGTTAGGGTTTTCCTTGAGAAGACAATGAAAACCAAGGTTTGAGAAAAACCTTAGTGCATAAAAGAGAGCACTGGTTCTTTTAGTTCTTGTGAGAGAAGAAAACTAGAGTTTTGTGGCATTGGAAACCCTAGTATTACTTGGAGTGCTTGATGTAGAGAAGATAGAGGGAGACTATCTTGTTTTCTCTTGTACACTTGTGATATGCAAGTGCATGTGCCAAAGAAGACTTGCCAATGTGTATGTTTGATGTTGTGGATCTTTGGTGAAGTGCCTAGCATTGGTTGAAAGTGATTTCTAGCTACAAGGAGTTTGATAGCTAGTGTTTGCTATTTATGGTGGATGCCCTGACTAGGGTTCAAAGAGCATGACTTGTACCAGCTTGTATTAAGTTGTTGGTATATACTTGTAACTTCATCTTATGTATATATGAAGAATATTTTGCTATCCAAACTTTGTGTACTTGCAGATCTGAATTTTAGCTTATTTCCTCATGATGATTAAGTAGTTTGTAGAGTTGGTTATGCATGATAATTTTACATAACAGTGAGCAGATTTTGTCAAGTGATTTGACAAACATATAGAAGCTAAGAGGGCAGATTTATGACTAATAAGTAATTTTCAGATCTGGTATATGTTGGGATTTGTGCCCTAAGGGTTAAAAAAATATTTCTTTAAAATACAATTGTTCAGAGTTTATTTTCTTGAACTGTCGTGTGTGATTGATTTGATAGAACTGAAATATAGACTACTGTAGTTTATATTTAAGATTTGGCCCTAACGGTGAAAGTTCACAAGAAATAGATTGAGGGAATCTCCAGGTTGAGGTGAAATTTCTAAATTTGCATTGAAAGCCGTTTTTTGAAATTTCAACAGGATATTATTACGGAGTATATAAGCATAACCAATATTTTCATTTCCAAAAATAAGGGCAACTCCCCACTTAAGGGGTATGGATGCTTTCAATGGTAATTATCACCAGTTACAGAGGCAAACCTTTTTGCCTCCTAACTTAATTTGAGGATGCCTTACTAACATAGCTCAGCTACCAACATGTTGAATTAACGAAATTATGACGTAAATGAATAAAAATTTAGGAAAGATCAAAATTCAGTACAACCATTAACATCTTTCTCTGATCTTCCTTAACTCTTTTGAAAACAAAAGAGAATCCATTTTTAAATGGACATGCTATAATTAGATAGAAAAAGAAAAATTGATAATTGTAATTGATATATTTATTAAACAACATCCCACAGTGCAACTACTATTCCTAGCATATGTTTATTAACATGAAGGTTTACAAATATAGATAGAAACTTTATCTTTGTATGTATTCTAAGTCGAGTAATTACTACTGTTGGATGTGCAGTACCTCCAACTTAATCTCCATATAAACCTAAGTATCTCCCTAGAGATATTTTGATCAGTCTATCTACAAATACATAATGAAGTTACTGGTCGGTAAGCAATATCAAAAGCTTTACATTATAAATCCAAACGTGCAGATAAGATGGTGATGCTTCCATTATCAAATTAATAATACACAAAAAGAATTACATACATGTACCATACAGGGTGCAGCACAAAGATCCAAGTATATACTGTATGTTTTTAAAATTAAGCTGAAAATATTCATAGATAGTCAAGAAGATGTGATGAAGTACAGTGATATATTCAGTTTAATGGTTAATTCATAGCATATACTGCAGCTGGCCAACCTGCACCAGATAAATATCAGCTGACTGTGCTAAGTTTCATGTTAACTGCTTGCTCCATTCTGGGGCAGCTCAATAGACCATGCACTTGCTAACTGTATTAAGAGTTCATCAACCGTGTTACCCTCCCAGTCTTCTGGCAATTCCATGACTGATGATTCTTGGAGACTCAGAAGAAGCTCTTTCTTCACTTCTAGCGAAAGCCCCAGGCAGTCTGGACCACTTTCAACAACCATATCTGCAACCTGAATGAGCAAGAACAAATTCTATAGTCAGGAAATCATCCAGCTAAACCTATGGTCTGAATCAAGAACATCAAATGTTGTTTAGAAACATCTTTCAAAGTCTCAAGCTTTAAATATCAGCAGTTAGTGTATGTTATCATCCCAGATGCTACAAGTAAAATATCAAAGAGATCCTATGTTACTGGATCCGGCCCCTCTAGATGCTGGATCCGCAGATCCGCGTTTCGGAACTGGATCCGGATCCAGATCCGCCCAGAAACGGCTAGAATCTGCCAGCAAGACGTTTCCATTTGCATCAGAAACGGATCCCGCCTTTTGGAAACACATCCCGGTTTTTGTCGACCCCACACACGTGGATCCCAAAGGGTTTTCAGCGTAATTTATACAATTAAATTATTAATGCATTGTGTTTGCTTTTAAAGTTTTATACAATTAAATTATTAATGCTTAAATTATTTATACATTTCATTTAAGCAAACAGTGAAATACCTCTCCAACTCAATCTTAGTTTCAGTTCTAATGTTCTGATTCATGAATGGTTTTGATTCTTAACTTTGAATATATATTTTAAAATTTTTAAAATATTATTATATTTTTTGTACGTGGCATTTCCCCGCCGTATCTGGATCCTGGCTTTTCAAAAATCTGGTGGATCACTTAAGTAAAGGAGTTCATTGGGTAATTGTTTCCTGAAGTTTGACATGGAAGAGATATACAAGTTTGTTATGAATATATCTCCAAGTTTTAGAATAGCTCAGAAGGTAGAATATAATATGGAAATCCAGTTAAGAGCTGATAGCCTTGGGTTTCAGCTTTCAAACTCTTTAAAGCTGATCTGAATACGGGAACAGAAAGATCAAGAAAACTAAATCCCAGCCCCATTTATAAGCACACAAGACAACAGTATTTTGAAAGAAATACATAGCGACAATAACAAATTGTAAGGATATCATAATTATCCTTTTCAAAATGCTTCCATGCTTCTTGTGTTGGAAGAGATTTCGACATGGCTTCCTATAAACAATGAATGGCATAATGATCATCTTCTAATGTGGATGGAATAGATTAACACATCAAACAGTAGCATGTGATCATTAAAAATTATTATGAATTTGGCCAACAGGGCAGTGGCTAACTGGTAAAGTCATCAGACCATTAAGCCATCCACCAGGGTTCCATTTCCACTTGGGTCTGCCCTGCCCATATAGCTTGAAGTTCAAAGGGATGGGGCAAGGTGCAAGTACTGGGCAATTATGGCAGAATAAATACACCTCAGACCTGGAAACTAAGCTGAAAGAAGTCCACTCTTTGTAGTGCAGCCACTTGGGGCATGTTTCTTGAAGCACTTACAAAAAATGCTATGAATTCAGATATGGCTCTGAATCTATCTGCCAGAAAGATGTTTAATATACAGTGGAAATGCATTTCAATATGTGGGAAAAAAATTGAGATGCGCTTTCTTGTGCAAAAACTAGAAATAGACCAGACTAGCTTAAAATGCTCTAAAACAGCCTCAAAAGCAAAATAAAAAAGCCTGAATTGACCAAGAGTATGAAATGGCGCATTGATGGTGAAAGTACTCAATGTTCCACATAAAGGTAAAACTTTCAATATTAGATGGTGTCTTTAGCTTTTGGAAAAAACAAGTGTCCACCCAGTTTGCAAAACAAAAGTACTAGGTCAGACAAGAGATGTTTCTCCTTTAACTACCAAGACTCAAGAGCCATAAGCAAAGCTTGTATTGTAAGGCTAAATCCTGTTCTGGTGTATAGGTCTGAATTATGTTATTGGCATAAATGTTTAATACATGCAAGGGTGAGATATTAACATCAGTTAACACACTCGTGGGCTGCAAGCTCTATGTAGTTCTACTACACTATTCAGAAACCAAAACAGGAATTGGAAGAATATAGCATTAAAAAATTGGAACTGAAAGTAGTAAGTAGCTGCTAGCTACTACTCTAAACCAAAATTGCACCCTTGAAAGTGACACTTCAAAACTAAAGATACCTGTTGAATCCAGTGTATTCCAAAATCAAAGAATCTCTGTTGCTGCAGCAACTGTCCGATAGCATGCAAAGCCTCACTTGCTGTCCCGGTAGAAAGCTGATCAAGTACTGGACCTGATCTACTCATCAACCTCACCAGCAAGAGCTCATCTCCAACGAATAGTACTTCATTATATGCTGAATCAACATCTCCAGAATGTAGACATTCCATTGCACGGTTCCATAAACCCCAATAGGGACCCTTCCCTTGTCCACTATTGTATTCTGACACCTCAGCATCCAATTCGGGGACAGATACTCTTGAAGAAGCTCTAGACGTCCCTGCATCTTCCCCAGCTACCCTGATTGCTGCAAGAGTCTCTTCATCTTTTGAAGCCTGCCAAACACTTCTAGCAGAAGGGCCTTCTCCAAGTCTTACAGGCCCAGATCCCCTGTCCCAAGCTCTTCTGTTAATGACTTGCTCCCCATCCTGATGCTCCTGCCTTGAAAATCTTCCATCATTTGCAGAACCAATCATACCCCTCCTAGAGCTTACTTGGCCTTCAGGTAAATGACCATTCCTAAAACTTCCATGTGCATAACCATCCCACGTATCAGAACCAGCTTCAGAAGACCTCCATTGGGCCTCTCTTGTTCCTCTGGCTCCCAAAGGAATAAAATCAGATTGAGCAAACCTTTCAGGAAAAGAAGCCCGACCATCATTCCCTTTGCCAAACTTGGGGCCAGGGTAATCAGGTGCCCCATAGTATTTGTTCAAAGACCTATTAGGTGGACCTTCATATCCCATCATATGATTGCCACCTCGCCTTCCAGATGAAAAGGCCAAGTCTCGGGCCATATCTTCTACAACTCTCTCAAGACTTCGTACCCTGTTCTCCAAAGAAAGCATGCTATCCTGGGAGCTTCCCATGAAATCCTGAAAATAGAGAATGCAAGAAAATTTCAATATTCCACAACTTGCACATAGCTGAATCTCCAATGTTCTGTAAATAGTTTTAGTTTAAACTAGAAAAGTTTATTTTGCATGGCAGGTCTTCACTAAGATATTATCCGCAGATAACAGTATATTGGTACAGATTGTCATCCAAGAGATAAGTTTGTTTAAGCTAAAAAATAAATACTTTACAAGCTGGAAAAATTACTCAGGGCACATAATGTCTCAGCTTAGATTTTATCAGTGTGCAGTGCAATGATAGTGAAGATACGAATCCAAAGGGATCATCTTGTACTTGCTGTTATTGTTTTAAAAGAGCCATGTCTGTTAGCAACTTAGCAGCATTTAAAACTCTAAACGTAAGCCCCAAAAAGAGGTTGGTTATGGACCTAGGTCTTCAAACTGAAATTTCAAGTGCACAATGGTTCAATAGTCTATCCTAAAATTTATAAACATGCCAAAACAAAAATAATAATCATATGCTTACAAGCATTCAAAGACTTGTATTGTGTTTTGCAGAGGGAGGCGCACAAAGAACCAGAAGGGACTAGATCCTTTAGTTTTCTTCTTCAATGAGAGAATAATTGAGTACTGCAAGCTAGTAGTGCGGACAACAATTTCACCTCCAAATTGAACTTTGTCCCTGATATCCAAAAATCCAAGAGACAGTCGGCAGAAAGTGTTCTCATTCATGAACACACCTGAAATAAATGTTTTCATTTTTTTTCCATTAGTATTTGCTGATCACGGAAACAAGGCAATTGTGAGGAAAAACCAATCGACACATCAAACATTGATCATGAATTCAGTGGCATTGTCCTTCCAGATCTATTGCACTGGTAGTTGGAACCATAGTTACACTTATCGCGATAATATCGCCAAAACCCACCTTGGCAATAATATCGCCGATAATTATCGCGATAACTTAACCTTTTGAATTTATCGCGATAATTGAGGAAATTATCGCGAAACGATCAAATTTATCGCCCTGCTCTTTTTCCGTCCGGTTTAAGTTACAATTTTGGGTTTTTAAACGTCATTTTGCAAACGGTGCTAAGGGGGATTGAGCTCTAAGGATATTGTGACCATTTTCCATCAACCAAACAAGGGGAAATCTATAGTTTTCATTTCCATCAACTAAGCATTTGTGGAGTAGGGATCTACCCCAATCTACCATATCCATATTCCCAGGTATGCAAAAAAAAATTATGCCTTCATTTTCTTTGTTTTTCAAGATTCAGTATAGGGTTTGCAATGACCATTAGATATGGCTCTTCTTACCATTTTTTATGGGAGATTTAACACTTATGTAGCTATGATATTTTAATTGCAACATTCTTTAAGTGTTTTGTGGATCTGGATTTTGAATTTCTCCATTTGTTTTGTGCCGTAGGTTTAAATTTTAAAGATTTAATCAGTGCTCAACAAAATGGCAAAGCCAATGGATCCAATGTGGGAGTATGGTGAACCCTATGAGAGTCATAATAGAACAAAGCTGAGTTGCAAGCTATGTGGAAAGGAAATGTATGGTGGAATCAACCGCTTGAAATATCACCTTGACAAAATCCCGGGGCATGAAGTGGAAATTTGCCCTGTAGTTACCCCAGATGTTGTCCTTAAAGAACTCAATCCTTGATATTACTGGGAAGAAAAAGCAGAGGGAAGAATTGAGGAACCACAAGGGAACTGCAAGCTACTCAGGGGCAGGTGAAACCTAATCCTCAGCCACACATTAGAATCTTAGTGTACTATGATTATTCTTATAGTATCTAGATGCCTCATGATGATCATCTCATGAAATACATTTATTTTTGTTTCGTTGTGATTTTGTATTATCCTGTCAGGACTTATGACTTAGGATAGATATCATATTTCAGTATCGATGATTGATGTACCACTTGACATCTTACACATCTTATATATCAGTTTTATTTTCATATTTATGTAGCAATGTGTTTGTTTGATGTTGTTGTTGCTTTAAATGTTTAAAAAATTGAAAAATTTTGATTATTTTTGTATCTTTTTAAGTTTCCCAATAATTTCCGATAATTTCCCCGATATTGCCGATAATTTATTTTCTAGACCCCCGGTGATAAATTCCCGGTAACGATAAATGTAACATTTGTTGGAACTGAGATTGATACCAAGTATCCAATGTTAGCCATCTTGAACAGGAAGTTGTATAATCAATCATCTTCAAAAAGGGTGGTGTATGCTGCTCAGCTATGTGAAAAGGTTGGTGGTGTTAAAAAATGTTGCTCCTGCCAGATGTGAAGCATATGCTGCATCCTATCTACAACCCCTTTCATGAGGCAGAAAGAGTTAAAAAGCCATTAAAGTCAGCAAAGAAATGAAGGTAGTTAACACATTTTCACCGGTTTTCGCAAAAGGAAAATGCAGTCACCTTCACATTGACCTCCCTCTACATAGCCATTTCAATATAGTATGGCAGGTAAGCAAATAATGAAGGCAACTTTACTTCTGATGTAGCCAATTGCATGAAAAACATCACACCAAAAAAGGTGTCAAACACATGCAAAACTATAGTAAAATTTGCATGAATTGTTTTGAGTTTAAGCTCTTAAGGTATGTCCAGGCTAACTATTTCCTTCATAGCTTCTTTGTTAATTTATAAAATGTCTAATGCAAACAATCAAAAGTTTTGGTAAAACAGGTCTTCATCTGAATGAAACAATACAAATCACTTGTAGAAAGTCTGTTAACAGATTTGAGACAAACCTAATTCACGTTACCTTGAGGTCTAAGCAAAACTTCACAGCTGCCCACCATAGCATTGATTTTGGCAACAACTGTAATGTTCCTAAGCCAATATGCCAGGAACATCACGTTTTGCATGAATTTTAAACTGTTTCTGGTTGTGGCATTTCGTCAAACACTTTGCTTATTATTGTCTCTTAAGTTGCGCTAGGGTTATACTGATGATTTTAATGTGTGTTTGCGACAACAGATAAGAAGATAAAGCAATGAAACATACCTCAACATATGCAAGATCAACAATATAATAGACAACCCAAAAATGCCTCAGATCTGATCTTATTCATAATAGTAAGAGAACCTGATACAAGAGTGAGGCCGATCTGGAATGATCAACAAATGGATCCAATAAACATAATAAGAGCTGCTACAAAATGCTCCTAGTAAGAAGATGCAAGCCTCCAAGAGTTGAATACACAATGAAGGCCAATACTGGAAGAGATCTGGATTGTATGAAGTGCCAACTCCAAGCTAGATGATGCTACGCCCTGCTGGAAGACTGAAACCCTCAATAATTCGGCCCTATTGCCAAAGACCTCCAAAAACTCCGAAGAAGATGTCAAATTGTAGATCGGGGTGAGTAGAATCCCCTCTTGAAATCTCAGACCGAAATACCAAGGGGTGCTCCTCCAAATGTTGAATCCCCAAGTGGGGTTGCGTCCTCCTGAATACTGCCAAACCCTACAATTTCGGCATTGATGAAGGAGGCCTCCAAATGCTCTGAAACTCCCCAGAAAGATAGATTGGGACACTGCAAGTTACTAGGTGAAGTCTCAGGACCCGATCTGAAATATAACCCCTCCAAACTGAATAGATGTGAATCTCAAAAATGCCCTCCTTCTCTCCAATTCGCCCCAATGCTCTAGGGAATCATCTGGACCATAAAACTCTCTCAAAAGGCACTAGAAATCATGGCCAAGGCCCTGCAAGTAAAACCCAAGTGCTCAAATCTCCAAGAGCCCTCTCAAACTCCTACGACGAACCTTCCTTCAATGAATGGTGTGCCCCCCTTGCTGGAAACCCCCAATGGTGTGCCCTCTCTCTTCCTGTACCTGTAACTGGTGTAGAACTCTCCTGCAACTGAGTAGATCTGAACTAGAATGGTGTGGGGGAGTATTGCATCCCCGAGACCAAGCTTGGGACAAGCTAGGTGGAATCTTTCACCACCAAATCGTCCTCTAGGGTTTGTTAGGTCAAAACCCCCAAGGTATGGGTTCACTAGCTAGAAGCCAAATATCAAAAGATAATCATACATGCACAAGAGAATAGAGGCCCTTGCCTCTCTTTTATACTTCCTGCTCACCTTGTCCCTCCAAAGTGACTTTTACTTTATTAATTACTAATTAATTAATTAAATCACTTTAATTAATTAATTAACCTTTTTACCTCTGAAAAACACCGTATCTCTCCTTGTGGCTTCCCTGGCCACTGAAAGTCACTTTTCATCATCCTATCCTGTAGCGTTGCTCCTCTCGATTCCAATGAGCTATTACACTGAGAGGTTCCTCCAAGTATTATGCCCAAAATGACCTCTTTAGTGAATTTAATTAACCTATAGCTCAAAATACTCAAAATCATGGAAATCGTCGGAATGCAACAGAACCAAATCCAATATGTGCGGAATGGATCATAATGACGAAATAGGATGAGCGATGCAAGCCGGACCCCAAAATATCCCTCAATAGTCACTGTACTCGCTATAACATCCATCTGGTTGCTTTGGTCATCATAACACCCTGAAATGTAATGATGTCCCAAAGTGGGGACATTACAACAACACCCTCGTGCCTCAACAGAATACCAATAGTTATAGATATTATATTGGTCCCCCTTAAGATTTTTCTCAGTGCTACTTTGACAATGGATAGCTTTTGTGCCTTGTGTAAGTCCATTTTGTGCCAGATCATAACATTACCTTGTTATCACTATTTTCACATCACATGGATCTTGCCTCCTAGAGAGTTGGCATGCAAGACTCGCCTGTACCAGAGACACTTTCTGTGTAGCGAAGATGAGATGATTCTTACCCCCAGCTACTTACAACTTCACATCATGCATGGGTTGAGATTTCTTATGGGCCAGTTTTGGATGTGTTCACATCAGATTAAATCCAAGGGAAAACACTAGATTGCCAGGAAAGATAGGATCTCTAGACTTTGCTTGAATGAAATTGAATCAGAAGAGCATTATATTTTCCATTGCCATGTCAGTCAAGAGATCGAGGATGGGTATTGTTTGTTTAGAGACTCTTGAGGCTCTCTATCCTCCCTCATCAGCTACCATGATCTGTGATGTGTAGCACTTTGTTATATGAGAGCTCTTCCTTCATAGGAAGAAACTCATGCGGGATGGCTCCCTCAATGACTATCAACAGCTTCCTTGATGAGCAGTGGCGTGGCTCCCTCTAATTTACCGGTGGCTCCTTTAATTTGGACAGTGGTTTTCATAATAACAGAGCAGACTTGAGGATACATGGTAAAAGTTTGAGAGAGGTTTAGGGTTTTTTGCAGGTTCGGGAGAAAATTTTGGCAGGTATGGAGGAAGAAGCCATAGACTTCTTCGATGTCCCACTGGAGGGCCAGAAAATCTGGTCCAATCCAATGGACCACAAACCCAGATTTGAAACCCCTCAGCTGAGAATCATCCAACCCAGAGTCTGTTCATTGGAGGATGAAACCATTTTGATTTTGAATGCGTTGGTGTGTGAACAATCCGACGAACAGAAATCCATCATGGCAAGGTTGCAAGCCATGACATCAAATTCAAACAATGTGAATTTATTAAGCAATCATGTCGAACTAATGGCGGATTTTGTGAAGTACAAGTTGCAATATCTGAAGAGCCAGGGGATTTCCTCCTTGAGTGCGGACTTTGACAAGCCTTTACTTCCAACACATGAGATCTTACCTCATTCTTTACTCGGCTCAAAGGAAGTGCCTCTCAACCATCTCCCAGGCTCTACAAGTTCCTCAATCCCTGGCAAGGAATCTACTGCAGAAGGGTCACTGGACCACGGTTTCATTGGTGGAATGCTCACTGGTGAGCTAATGAGTAGAACCCTTAATCCCAATCCTTTGGCTTTAGACCAAGAGGGTTTGGGACCGAGAGGCTCAAGGAAATCCAAAAGAAGACTCAAGTGCATCAAGAGGAAAGAAGAGGTGGTGAACTTGCAATTAGGCGACAACGTAAAGCTGCATGAAAACCCCACAATCTCCAAAGAATAAGGCTCCTACAAGGGATATCTCAAATTGTTCCTTTGAGAACATTCAACCACTAAAATCATCAGTTATTGAGGCATCAGTGTGCAGAGCACCCACTAGAGCACATTAGTAAAGCTAACTTCGCAAAAGAAACAGGTAAGCAAATCCCTCCCCCTACCTCCGACCGGTTGGGGAAATGAGGATTATTCGAAACAATCCAACATTTCTATTGGAAGACTTCTATAGTGCCAAAATTTCAAATAGTGCCAAAATTTCAAGTCGGTTCATCCCTAAGATAAATCACTATAGGCCCTTTGAATGATCTTTTACCCTATTCGTGTGATATAAGTTCCCTAGAAAATAACTAATATAGACGATTGATAGGAATTATCTTGTCGAGATCTCAATAGATGAATCAGGGTGTAAATATCTTGAAAATATGCTTTTAGATAATCTTCCAGAGATATTACTACATGGGAGTAATCAATTTGTATTTATTTTGCGAGATATTAAACATAATATTATACATAAATTGAATATCTTGTGGGAACTTTATCATCCATTATGGGAACCTATACAATGGAAATTGAGAACGAATCTTTTTCAATTTAGTTTTAGATTCAAAAAATTCATTCTGAATAAGTTTTTCTTTCTAAGTCCTTTGAATGAGTTTTTAGAATCTAGTACTGTTGATCGAAAGAAGTCATCAGTTTCATTCTTATGAAAATTTGTATTTTGGGTCGTGGGAAGTAGGGTTAGAAGAATTGAATAGAGAACAATCTAGAGACTTCCTTCCCAATATCCCAGGAATAAAGGGCCCCAAGCCTCCTACTCTCATTCCACTGGATGGCTTGGATGTTTCAAGGTGAGGCATCCCACTTACCTGGAAACCTTGAAATTTTACCTGGTTTTGTAGTTGATTCAAACTCCCTCGGTGGCTCCCAAGCCTCCAAGAGACTATAAAATGCAATCTCAGGCCAAGGACCAAAGGAGCTTCCATTTTTTCAGGAGGGATAGCAAGAGGTTTAGGGGTTCTGGAAGCAAAAGATCCCAAATCAACTCAAAGAGATAGAAAGTATTTCTTATGCATGGCTCAAAAGCAAGCAAACTCTGAAGTTAGAAGTGGAAGACAATTGTCATTAACTGGGGCTCTTAAAGACAACACCCCCAGGGATGTTTCCAAATGATTCTCCTAACCCGACCCTCAAGGTGTAGGGCAATCGATGATGGAGTGTACTGTTAAGGCACTCTGTTATGTGAAGTCACTGGTTCGAAACCCCGGCTTACCTTGTGTGTCGCATATGAGGCATCGTGGGCACACCTAGAGGTTCTAGTGGTCGCAGTTGGACCCCGTGTCACACGAATACGTGCCCAACTAGTTGTTGATTCCGCCAATCACAAAAAAAAACAATTCTCCTAACCCTAAATTGCAGAGGACTAGCCAATTCCTCAAAAAAATTGGCCTTAACGAGGTTAATTGAGGTTCACAACCCATCCATCAATTTTTTACAACTAATGACAAATGAGGAGAAGGTTATTAAAGACTTGTCTAAGAATTTTGGGGTGTGCGACTTTAGCTTTGTTGACGCTATAGGAAGATATGGGGGGAATATCACTGGATGGAAAAAAGGATCACTTGTCTAAATACATATGGGCCTTACTCAGATAGGCTGGAATATTGGGAAAATTTCTTCAAAAGAGATTGGACTAGCAAAGGTCTAGTGGTAATTGGAGGAGACCTGAGTTTCTCACTAGGAGCTTCAAAGGTCTAGGGACTACCAGTGTAGGTGGACAACCTATCTGGGTTCTTCATAAACAAACTAAAAATAGCA
This sequence comes from Picea sitchensis, assembly GCA_010110895.2. NCBI lineage: Eukaryota > Viridiplantae > Streptophyta > Pinopsida > Pinales > Pinaceae > Picea > Picea sitchensis. The sequence goes on along the minus strand of SNQJ01S0035963.1, from coordinate 36,667 downwards.
GGGCTTCTAGACATAGAGCCTACCGAGCCTACCAAGCTAACCCCAACTTAGAGGAACAAAAGGGCAACGGAAGCCATAATTGCTAAAAGGATAGATTGATTTTTAACCTCAAAAGCTTTTATAGATGAAGCAGACAGAATTAGACAATGGGTCTCTTCAAGTGGGGATTCTGATCACAATCTTGTGCTTCTAGAGGTGGTCCCAACCCAAGGCAAACCACCCAACCCCTTCAAATTGATTCTTGAATGGTTAAGGGATGAAGTTTTCTAAATAAGGTAAAAGAAGTGTGGAAGCCTTTCAATAATTCTCTTGATGAATCAGCTCCCATACAATTTAATCAAAATCTAAAAAGGGTTAAAAAGACTGCAATCAACTGGTCTATGGAGAAAAAATAGAAGGATGATAGAATATTAAAGGAAATTGAAGAAACCCTAGCTACTTGTTACAACAAAGAAGGTTTTGGCTTCTTGACAAAAACTCAGAAAGAGGAGATAAAACACTTGAAAAACAAAAAGAGGCAAATACTATTGGACAGAGAAAGAATGGAGACTCAAAAGCCGAGTTATTTGGCTGCGGGCAAGGGACAGGAATATCAAACTTTTTCACAGGCATGCTAATTGCAGGAAAAATATTAACTATATTTGGAGGATAGAAAAGGAGGATGGCTCCATGGCAACAAGTTTCTCTGAGATGGCTTCTGAAGGGGTAAATTATTTCCATTCGGTCTTTAAAGAGGAATCTAGAGCAACCATATCAGTAGTAATCAGACTGGCATCCTACTTTCCAAGCTTTGTCAACCCGGAAGATAACCAAGAGTTAATAGCAGAACTTGGTAAAGAGGAACTTCTTTGGATGCTGCAGAGATTACAAAAAGATAAAATCCCAGGCCCAGATGGCCTCCCTGTTGAATTCTTTCTAGGTTGCTTCGAATTCATTGAAGAGGACCTTTACAAAGTGGTAGAAGTATCTAGAACCACATGGAAAACTATGGCAACTTTTAGCACAACATTCATAGCTCTCATTCCTAAGATTAATAACCCCTCACACTTTTGAGAACTTTAGACCTGTTTCCCTGTGTAATTGCATTTACAAAATTATCTCTAAAATCATAGCTAGAAGGATGAAAGGAATTCTTTCACTTTAGATCTCTCCAAAACATTTTGGTTTCTTGGAAGGGTGGCAAATCCACAAGGTTGTGGGGGTAGCACATGAAGGTCTTCACTCAATGAAGACCAAGAATTAAAGGCTCTATCTATTAAAGTGGACCTCTCCAAAGCATTTGATCAGGTAAGTTGGCTCTTCATTAGACTCATCCTTGCTCATTTAGGCTTTTGTCATGGTTTGCTGCCCGGGTAATGAGCTGTATCAGCTTGATCTCCTTTTCAATATTTATTAACGGTGTCGCCTCTCCTTTCTTTAAGTCTAAAAGGGGGATCAAACAGGGTTGTCCTGTCTCCCCCCTGTTATTTCTTATTGTCACAGAGGGCCTCAGTAGATCAATAAAGGCAGCCTCAAGCTCTAGAAATTTAAAAGGTACATGGGGATTTCCTACAATATCACACACCTACTTTTTGTAGATGATACTCTAATATTCTGTGAGGGATCTCTTCTATGAGGCAACTGTTATGAAGATAAACGCTACCAAATCTACGATCTCCTTCTGTGGACTCAGAGTCTGAAAAAGCTCAATTCTCCCAAACTTTTTCATGCCAAGTTTGGCAGGAGTCAAATCGATTGACTGGACTGAACAAGGACTGGAAGGGGAACTCCATTGAAGAAGCTCTCAGAACCTTGTGTATGAACAAGGAAACAAAGTATAGAGCTCTTCCTCTAACCATAGCTTGGGGAGTATGGCTAGCACGAAACTCCAAACTCTTTGTGGAAAAGGATACCCTTCCATTGAAATGCGCCATACAAAGTGTGAATTTTCTTTATGCCTTTCCTTAGTTTAAGGAAGTATGCCCAGCAAAACACACCTCTGAAGAAGAAATAAACAAAGAAATGGCCTCAGCTTTCTTTGATGGTGCCTCTTAGGGAACTCCCCTTACAGCAGGGGCTAGAGGAATCTTACATATTTCCCCTAACTGGTGTTAATGCTAGCTCGGGAAAATGGAGTTTCTCACATTCAAATCTATGGAGATTCTTTACTTGTTATACATTAGATGAAAGGATAATACAACTTGCAGAATTTCACTCTGCAACCTTTATTTCATGACATCCTGAACATTAAATCAGCTTTCTCTCATATCGCTTTTGTGCATGTCTACAGGGACAGGAACAAGGAAGCAGATCGGCTATCCAAGAAAGGAGTTGGAACTGGAAAAAGGAATCTAGAAGATCATTGAAAGCAACCTAGCACACTTCTCTGAATATATTCATGATACCTGGTTTTAATCTTTTAATTTGTCTAGAGTTTATGGACCTGTGCCTTCTTGCCTGAAGACTGGCCGAATCTATTCCATGTATATTGCAGAACATATATTCTGAAAACTTTGCAAAAGTCTGTTTTTACCAATGGAGACAAATAATTAGGATGGTTCTTTTTTGTGAGGAAGGTTTTGATTTTCAAAATATGTACATTCAGATGAAATTCTCAAAGACTTATGCTACAGGCTTATGAAGGTAGACTGGAATGCTTACCAGCATCTATCTTCGTAATTTTGTTTCTATAAAAAAATTGCTTGAATTTGTTCATTGGAAAAAAAAAGGAAGAAACTCATGCTGGTAGATTTACAGTCGGCCCAAGGCACACAAAAGACCATCAAATCATTTTTAAGACCCATTTCATCCAGCTCAGAGCAGAAACACCCCCTATGAAACCTCAGGCTGCTTCATGGGTGGTCAGACAGTACACAGGATCTATTCATCATCAGGCTCAGCCAAAACCTATGGTGACCCATTTGCAAAGCAAGACAGTCCTAAGGGTTACACAAGGTACTGGGAATTTGATATCACATGGCAGGAGAGAGAGAGGTTTTGAGAAGCAAAAGAAGAGATAGAGGCCTAAACCCTTCTGAACACTAGGCAACATGCACCATTATCTAGACATGGAAGAGAGATGTCATTGTCAATCCAGGAATGAGGATATTTTTGACTGCTTCTCCACTACAGATGACCTATTGCTATGAACATCATTCGCCAGGTTCTAGTGAACTGTGATATCCATGTTTATGATAATTAACTGTTTGTGAGTCTGCTAGGTTTTCAAGAGCACATCTCGTAAGTGGATCGTCTTTCACTATATTGATATGCAAAAGCTGGCTTCAAAAGCTGGCTTCTCCTCTTCACTTTTCTTCTATTATAAAATTATATTGTTTTGTGCATATGCTTATCTTAGGTATTTATATTTTCCTATTTGGATGTAACTTACATGATGAGGTCGTGTTAGCCCCATTGACAATTGTTTTGATCGTTCAAGGATTTTGCAACACAAAACCAGTATTCATCTAGTTTTTTCGAGTGTCGGCAGAAACAAGTGCCACCTGGTTGTGCAGACTATAGTCATTTAATCTGAAATGCTCTGATGTCTTTCTATTTTTCCGAGATTAGGAAATAAAACGAGGTTTTTTTCAGATGGTATTGGACCTATCTTGGGCAATATAACTCGACTGGGACAAAACCTTTCAGAGATATTCCTGAAGGATGAATCAAACTAAACTTGTTGCTGTTACATTTGTTTCGAGAAGCAGAAGAAGAGATAGAGGCCTAAATCCTTTTGAACACATGGAAGAGTCTGTTTTTACCAATGGAGACAAATGATTAGAATGGTTCTTTTTTGTGAGGAAGGTTTTGATTTTCAAAATATGTACATTCAGATGAAATTCTCAAAGACTTATGCTACAGGCTTATGAAGGTAGACTGGAATGCTTACCAGCATCTATCTTCGTAATTTTGTTTCTCTAAATAAAATTGTGACTTTTTCCTTGGAAAAAAAAGAGGAAGAAACTCATGCTGGTAGATTTACAGTCGGCTCAAGGCACACAAAAGACCATCAAATCATTTTTAAGACCCATTTCATCCAGCTCAGAGCAGAAACACCCCCTATGAAACCTCAGGCTGCTTCATGGGTGGTCAGACAGTACACAGGATCTATTCATCATCAGGCTCAGCCAAAACCTATGGTGACCCATTTGCAAAGCAAGACAGTCCTAAGGGTTACACAAGGTACTGGGAATTTGATATCACATGGCAGGAGAGAGGTTTTGAGAAGCAAAGAAAGAGAGATAGAGCTAAACCCTTTTGAACACAAGGCAACATGCCCCATTATCTAGACATGGAAGAGAGATATAATTGTCGATCCAGGAATGAGGATATTTTTACTGCTTCTCCACTACAGATGACCTATTGCTATGAACATCCTTCACCAGGTTCTAGTGAACTGCGATATCCATGTTTATGATAATTAAAAATTTGTGAGTCTGCTAGGTTTGCAAGAGTGCATCTCATAAGTGGAAATTTGTGAGTCTGCTAGGTTTGCAAGAGTGCATCTCATAAGTGGATCATCTTTTGCTATATTGATATGCAATAGCTGGCTTCTCCTCTTCACTTTTCTTCTATTATAAAATTATATTGTTTGTGCATATGCTTATCTTAGGTATTTCTATTTTCCTATTTGGATGTAACTCACATGATGAGCTGTTGTTTTAGTCCCATTGATCATTGTTTTGATCATTCAAGGATTTTGCAACATGAAACCAGTATTCACCTAGTTTTTTGGGGTGTTGACAGAAACAAGTGCCACCTGGCTGTGCAGACTATAGTTATTTAATCTGAAATGCTCTGATGTCTTTCTATTTTTACAAGATTAGGAAATAAAATGAGGGTTTTTTCAGATGGTATTGGACCTATCTTGGGCAATATAACTCTACTAGGACAAAACCTTTCAGAAATATTCTTGAAGGATGAATCAAACTAAACTTGTCACTGTTACCTTTGTCTATTGAATGGAGCCTCAGAGCATTTAGAATGTAATGAGGACTGTAGTGGGCAGAAGAATTAGGGGATTTTTTGTTGCATATGATCGGGTGAGCATTCTCAACATATTTTCACCTGATGATCTTGTTGCAGATATTCTGCTGTAACTGTGTTTGAGTTGCAGCTCACTAAATTCAAACAGGTATACATGTAGGAAAATAAATTAGTTACCAGAGAAAACTTGAAAAACTATCAGATATAACGTTTTCTTCCTTCTTCAATGCTATGATATAAATAGACAGAGATAAAACAGATACCACAAAAGCCAACAAACAGAATTCAATTAGCATACAAACTTCTAGGCTTCAGCAAATTTTCGTGGCACCAAAAAGGACAAAAGCTTACACATTCAGGACGACGTTGGAACTAAATCCAGATGCAAATCATGCTTAAGTCACTCTGTGGCCCACACCAATGTATGCCATTTGGGTCCAGATTCACTAAAGGTAAAGGATGCATGAATTACTGAAAATTTGAGAAACCATGATGCCTTAGAAAAGCCTAAAAGTTTGTAGAGTAAAGCCAGGGTGTTAGGTAAAAAATAATCAGTAAAAATACTGCAACCTGAAAAAAAGCATCCCCTATGACAACCCAGGACATTCCAAAAAGAATTTCAAAAGCTAAACCCATCTCATTTTTCCTGTTCAGCAGGCATGTCTCATTATCTTAATCATGATGACAAACTTTTTGGTTCTGTTTGTCAACATTTGTGATTATTTTCATCTTCTATTTCACAAATAGTTGCAAAAGTTGTGCACTGCAATAAATTGGCAAGTGTCCAAAAAATAACAATTGGGAACAAATTCAAAAAATCGGTGAAAAATAGACAAGCAATAAAATGCATAAATCAGCAAAAAGTCATCCTTTTATATGCCCCAATGCCGCCTGCAGTGATCTTTCCAAAAAATAATGATTTTGTCCACGTGGCAATTTTTTCTAAGTAAAAATCATTCGCTTTTATTCCATGATTAATTGGCAATTCTCGTAACACCGATTTCACATAAGCTGTCCACAACTAACGAAACTTGATCAAACATGCATAGCCACACAGTCACAGACACACTACATGCACTCTGTACATACCTACTAAAAATCAGAGAATATTGGATTCTCCTACAAGGAGATGGGGAGACTTGCAATGGAAGTTGTGAATGTAAGCATTAAGGCATTCACAGTCAAAGGGCTGGTTCTAGTCTTTCATCTGCATTCTGATTTTATATCAGATAATACCAGCTTGTGTATTCTGGGAATTTAATCCATAATCTTCATCAACATTCATAACCTGAGTTGCACGAAATGTGGAAACAGATACTAGTTTCCAAAATAGGTATGCTGTGGAAATGTGACCTCCCCCAATTTTGGAAACACATTATTTAAAAAATACAAAAAGATATAAATATTTCAAAATATAGATTTTTTTAAATTGCACTAAAGTCTAATACTTGCAAATTTAAATAAAATGATCAAAAAAATTAGAATGATTTTAAACTTTATTCATCATTGTTTTCCTGTCATTAGGCATTTGTGTGCTTATTGCAGGTCCCATGCACCTTTGAAGTGCTTTTCTGGGACTGAAACGTGCCTTGTTTGGGCTGAAAGCCTGAAACACACCCTCTGTTTGGGCTGAAACATTTCAGAAACTTGGTCTGGCATTTCAGGCCCCAGGGTGCATTTTCAAATCTGGAAACTTCCCCAAAACGTTTCCAGATATTTCAAAACACATTTCCCCGCATTTTTAGCCCAGAAACATGGGGCGATGACTGTTCCTGCAACTTAACTCGTAACTAAAATATCAGTTGGCATTTTTGGCCCAAAAACGTGGGGAGATGACCTTTCCTGCAACTTAACTCATAACTAACATATCAGTTGGCATGTAAGGACTGAGAATCCCTTGACAGGAACATAAACCAATATTTATAATTGCTTTGTAAACATAAAGCCACGTAGAGAAGCTACTAACAAGTACAATTAATGATTTACATATATAAGGGATAGCTCAGTTGGTTCGACCCTTTCCACTAAGGTGTAATGCCCAGAGAGGTTGCAGGATACATTCCAACTAAATCCTGCAAGGTCTCCAGCCACTATTRCAGCCAGTGCTTAATACTGTCTTCCATCCAGAAAACCGGGGAAGAGAGGAAATCCACTGGGTGGGGGCAAGGTACCAGCTTCCTCACTCTCAATGCTTAATATGTTGGAGGGCGAGGGGAATTTATTTCTCAGAAAAATTATATATATGAGCCTTAGCCCAAAGCCCCGTGGGATAGCTCAATTGGTTCGACCATATTGCCAAAGGTGCAGTGCCGATGGGAGGTCACGGGACCCATTCCATCGAGTCATTTGGGGTTACCAATGCACACTGGCAGTTATACTTCCCTCCATCTGAAATTTCAGTGAAGTGGAGGGAATTCCACAAAGTTATTTTTTTGGAAAAAATAAATATTAATGAGCACAAGATCAGGAATGGGAAGTAGGTATTACCAATTGATCAACATGTACTATAATGCCAAGATCGTGATCATCAGCGTGTGGGAAAAATTTAATTCCATGAGAACTATTTGGCAGAATTTGTTTCCAAGATTCATGAGAGCCATTCTACATAAAAAAAAATATAAAAGGGACCCAAAGCTTTTGTGATCCAGGCTACTAGGAATTATCCTCTCCTGCCAAATCTCCAAATAGCTCTGTTGCACGAAACTCCTAAACTGCCCACGTACCAGTATCAGAAACTCGTGAAAACATGGAAACTTCTTGGAAACACCCAAGTATCCATGAGGTGCGTGGGACCCATAGAAAGTTTAAAAAACCCTAATCTATGGAAAGTAAAGACAAATTAACCTCTAATTTGTTTCTAAATCTACCTACAAATTAACCCATCATTCTTATTTTCTTGCAATATAATGTGTTATTTAAAAACAACTATACACACACACACATCTATATATTGTGTTTCCCCCGACATACCCATTTTGGGGGGGTCACATTTCCAGGCGTTCCTGTTTCCAAAGCTAGTAAACATTTCCACATCTTGTGCAACTTAGCCAAATAGTCGTCCTTAAAAGGCAGAATTTGCCTCTGCCACGGGCAAGGTCTATGCCAAATACAATCAGCCTACACTGGAGACAAAAAAACACGAAATTCTGATCACAATGTTCAAGTTCAGCACATGATTAATGTGGATATTGAATACAAAACCTTTGTCAGCAAAATCTAAGCCAATAATAAAATTCCACATCCAAGATTATGGACAAAGATAATACATATTTAAGAACTTATGACGAGTTAAGAACAGTACTTTTCAGCTATATAATCCTATTAATTAGTTGACAAAAACTGTGACTGTTCATATTAGTCACTTTAAAAAACTAATCTTCGTTACACACTACAAATATTATGGTCTTCAGTTCTACAGACCTGTAGCATTTCCATCAGGTTGGCTTGTTGGCGTTCCATTTGTAATAGCTGTCGTTGGATGACTAACCAATTGCCTTTACCATTTGTGAATTGTGTATCACCAGAATTCTCACTTCGCAAAAAACTGGTTCTTGTACCACCTGTGTCCCTCTGATCAAGATCACCCCAGTCATCAGACTCCATGTTTCTTGCATTTGATTCCCTGTTCCTCATAATTTTTCTTTCCATCCACTGATCTTGTGAGAGGTTATCCCTGGTGTCAAGCCCATTATAACTAGCCCCTGTTCTTTGAATGCCAACCACATCCACATTTTCACCTTCTCTGCTTGCAGCTGATGATGACTGCCAAACTCCATTTGATGTTCCCGATACCACCCTGCTTGATCTTTCCTTAAAATCCATAACATTGTCTTCAGTTTGTTCTTCATGATCAGTTTGAGCACCTGGTGGACGTCCCCTTGGTACAGCTACTTCAACTTGCCAATCATTTGAACCTTTTTTCTCAAGCTTCTGAAAGAAGTCTGGATTTAGCTCTTTGTCAGTCAATGCAGGAGCCCTTTTCTTCAAGAAACCGGCTGTCTTATCTGGCATGTTACCATCTTGTGTATTTGAAAGAGTATTCAGTGCCTGGTTTGAACCGTCCGATGACACAGCAGGAGTGGAATTCGCTTCATTCCCGGTAGGATTTGAATTTTCAAGATCCATCTTTTTCAATGACTGGGTCAGCTCTGCAGTTTCAGCGTCTGAATATAGCAATGTGAGGCTGCTCTGCATCTACCAGGCCTTAAGGCCAAACAAGGCAAATATAAGAAAAGGATAGACCTTGCTTACCTGAGGCTGGTGGTTTTGGTGCTGAGGAAATTGATTCATCTTCAGGACCTGGAATGTCCTTCCAGAGTTGAAGCGCCTCTGCTATACTATCTCTTACTGGTTTCACCTGAAGCCACAACTCCAACAGTTCAATGAGACATCGCAGTGAAATACTTCAATAGAATAATAAAAGTCTTTATCCACAGAATATACTCGAGCTTCACAACTGGAAATAAAAGAGGAAAATATTAGCAACAAATTTTCTTACAGGCTCAAACAAAGCTATTCGGTTTATGATTATAATTTATAGCAAATAATCAAATGCCCCAGACTTGTATGTGCCTGTATGCCTAATTTGTATGACAACACAATTTTGTTTACAGAAAATTAAATTGATATACACAGAAGGACTCATCAAAATTGCCCATTATTTAATAATGGCACAAATTTAATTACCAAAATAAAGTGCACAGATCTTCAAAAAGAAAATCAAATCAATGTTGTGAACTGACACAGATGTCATCAAAATGACCATCTTAATTCAAATACAACTATATGATTCCCTGCAAAGAATTAAAAGATCAAATACAAAGATGCATTTTAATTTTTATTCCACAGAAAATTAAGGAAAAGAACTCCCGGTGAAACCTTATCAAACCGGCAAGCATCAAGTACAGAAATGGTTGAAGACTTGGAATTCGTTAAAACATGGCTTGCATGAGTTGCCATCCGGCTCAAAGTATCAGCTGCCGCTTTACGAGTGGCCCAGTCTGTACTTTCAAGAGATTCATGAATGCACGGCATCAATATCGCCAAATACTGTTGAGAAATTGCTCCAACCTGCATTAAAGCATAGTTTACCATATTAGGTTTGCAGATATCAAATTCATTGAATTTTAGATTTTACAATCCAGTTGATCTGACTAGAACATCTGACTACCACAGTTTTCTGTCAGAAAATAGCTCATTAACTTCAAAGAAAATGAGAAAATACAGTGTAGTCATGGCTGCCAAGGTCTAAAGGTCTAAATAGAAGCACCCAGCTCATTTAAGGCAGCATTTTGTAACCTGCTTCTTCTTTTCAAATGCAAGTTTCATTATCCTCAAAAAAAAGAGGCAAAAGTAATGCTGACATGGTTCTGAGTTCTAGACAAACAGCATCTGACAAATACAATTAATTTTATTTATCATCAAAAGCCCATTGAATTGAATTGATTGACAGCTCCCAATACTTCACGCTTGTGTATCGATATTTTCTCACTTGCCTAAAATATCAACCATGAGATTAACCATATATGTAGCTCTTCTAAGAATCTTTAAAGGTTAGATCTTTGTAGGAAGAAGTTTGAACACTGTCAAGAACAAAGAATCATGAAAAGATGATCCCAGAATTTTATAATTTTTTTAGTCCTTTGAAAAAGAAAACAAAATCGACCACAAATGAATCATGATAAAAACAAATTACAAATTTTGAACGAATCCATCTGACTATTTGTTTGCCTGTCCAAGGATTGCAAAAAGGTATAAAATGAGATGCAAATCAAGAAAATTCAAAAAAGGCTCATTACAAGAGTTCTTGGAGTCGAGTTGAATGCATATTTATGAAGTTCTTTTTCATTGAAGCAAGCATCCACCCGAAAAAATAAGAAGCAATAAGGATATCCATTATGCTTAAACAAAGGATGTGAAACACAGATGAAGAAAAAACTACTCAAAATGTTACAAATTGGAATCTTGAAAAGGAATGAATGTGCATAGGAAAAACAAACTAATAAGTGGCAGGAATGATGGTGATGGTGGTTTATAGATCATCAAAACGAAAAAGAGCTAAAACCATACAAGACAAATTCAGAGCTCAAGCAAAATGAAAACAAAAAATAAAGAATAATTAACACAGAAGAGAACTACAAGGCTGGCAAGAAAAATAGTTAGCGGCACCGCTAAGGACAAGCTTGCAACAGCTTTAATTGAAATTAGAAGATAGAAAAGATTTTAAAACAGAAAGATTGGAATTAAAGAATATGTTGATCTGCAATGCAGGTGAGGATAAAATTCAGGAGGACTTCATGCTATAGTGCACAATCTACAACCTCGTAACAGGAACATATAATTAAGTTTTGATGAAAACTTAGACAAACTCATTCTGCTGTTTTAAGGCCAGATTCAAGAGCACTGTCAAGGTAGGGTCCAGACAAACTTGAAAAGAAAGATGAAAGAGATGCATTTATCAAGAAAGATCATTCTTTTGGCATATTTTCCTGTAAGTTTATAGGTTTTAGCTTTATAGAATCATGAATTGCCAATTTTATAAAAAGAAAGATGAAAGAGATGCATTTATCAAGAAAGATCATTCTTTTGGCATATTTTCCTGTAAGTTTATAGGTTTTAGTTTTATAGAATCATGAATTGCCAATTTTATAACTATGGATTGGTCAGGACTCGGTCCTATAGACTAATTTTCTTAGTGGATATCAATAAAAGCATTCCATTTCATCTCTTGTAATGTTTTTGAACTGCCACACGGAAAATAAAGATATTACAAAAAGGAAAAAGCAGAAAAGGCATTGCAAATGAGAGGAACCCATCTAGAGAATGGTGTCCATTTGAAAACCTTGGAAAGATTGAGTTGCCTTGGAAGAAACCTTGATGTCCAATCATAAAATCTTAACCCAAAAGATTATGAAATAAAATACTAACAACAAAAATTCAAAAATAGCATCATGATCTAAGTTGCACGAAACATGGAAACATGTACAAGTTTCTGAAATAAGAATGCTTGGAAACATGACCCCTCCAAAATGGGTGTTCAGGGCAAAAATTGTATATAAAAGATACAAAAAAATATAGATATATAGTTTTTTTAAATAACGCGTTATCTTGTAAGAAAAATGCCAAAAAATTAAAAATGATACATAAACAACATTTCAAAAGGAAACCCATGTCTATATTAACTCTCATAGATGATTACTTGATGCAAAATCGCATAGCCTGGTAGTCTATACTAATGCCAATCCCATACCCCCCATACATGATAGAATCCAGTGGAATCACTACAATCCCACCAACCCTGAAATCCTAAAAACTGCTAAGTCTGCTGGATTCTGCATGGGATATGAAATTCTACATTCTCTGTATGAAATCCAATGAGGTTGGAACCTCTCTCAAACATCCTGAACAATTAATGGCAATGTTAAAAATTTAAGTAAAAGGATAGAAAATGTATGATAAAGAAGAATGTCAACTTTTACTTTTAATATTACCATTAATTACCAAGGTGACAAACTCCTTAGAGCTCAATCCCCTGTCTCTGTTTTGTCTTAAAGAGTCATTGGCACGGACAGGACAATATTTTCCTATGGATCCCACACCCCTCATGGGCACTTGGGTGGGCCCAGAAACTTCCAAAAAAGTGCCTGAAATGTCACTGGAAATGGCGGAACATGGAAACCCACCAGCCGTACCATGCGACGTATTCAGATTTGGAAAATCCGTATGGTACGGTCATCAGCGTTTCCAAGGCTTTTTGTACCTGTTTCGACGTTGCCAAGCATTTTGTGTACTGGGACGTGACCAAAATAGGCATTTCCCGCAACTTAGATCATGATTTAGGTCCATGTAGATTAACTATTATTAGAGATTGTGTTTGGCATAAAGACAATATCAAAAATTTATGGATAATCACAATTATAGATAATGATCAACTATAAGGATCATTTTTCTACTGATAAGATGTTAAGGATAATAATTTTTGTTTTGATAAAATGTTTCCTCTGACTAATAATTTTTCTTTTGATAAAAATGCTTCCTTTGACTATCAATATAAACAAATACTGTACAGATGCATCCTATACAGGGAAAAAAAAGGGAAGAGCTACAAACGTAGCCACCACAAACACTGGCTAAAACCAAAATCAGGCTGGTTAAAAACCAAAAACGCCCTGTTAACTAAAATTGGCCCTTGCACATACAGTTGTAATATGATACGTCCATAACAAAACATAATAGCACGCATAAGTAAACGGCCATCAGCCCAGAAAACATCAATTTAGTATCATCATACAGTAGTTGGGAGGAGACCAGCATCAGGCAGAAGATTGTCCTAGTCCTTAACGATAATAATAATGATGAAGATGGATTAAGTTCTCCATTTAAGGGGGTTGAGATGTAAGAATGCACTGAATGATGTAGTAGTCAGGGAAGGGCATGGAGTGTACTGATAGTTACTGCTAATCTTCTTCGGAAATACAAATTAAGTATTATCCGAGACAGATCCAATTTCCCTTGTGTTAAATTCCCTTGACCAAAAGCTTGTTGTGAGGTTCATGTAAATTTTTTTGTTGCAGCTTATTGCGGGCAGAAAAGGAGGTATGGTCTGTCTATGGGGTAGACAGCAAGGTCATAGCTGTCACAACATATCAGAGAGATTTGCGAAAATAAATGAAGTTACAAAAGATGGGAATACAAATAAACACGCGCACATGCCTCTCACACTCGCCTCTTTCTCTGACACAACTCTCTCTATGTTAGTATATGTGTATGTAACATATACACGCACACAAATATACAGATATGCACAAGCATATATCTATGTCTGTATATGGGTGTGTGCAGAAATGTGCCATGTATTTGTAGTCAACAAATATATCTGCACTTATGTGTCTATACACACATCAAAATGTTATAATCGCAAATATTTGTCATGGGTGAGAGCATATGGATATGATATGCATATCTGGTGTATATAAATATAGTTGTAGATGTCTCTCTCTTCAGGGCATGCAGATTAACATTCACTTCCTCTGTATTTTAGCTACTTTGTTGGATCCTTTTGCAAAAGGTGATTGAGAAATAGTCATGTTAGCATCAAACAAAATCCTCAAACAATGGATATGCTACTTTCTTTTTCAATAAATTTGAAAACAAGAATGCATCACAAAGACATGAATCACAGGGAAGAGGATTACAAAGCACAAAGACACCTCTAAGCGATGTTAGTACCGGAGTAAGGGAGATGATAGTCGGGTGATTGGGAGAGAGCCCCGTGTCATATGAGCAAAATCGTGGACCAATAGACCATGATGATCAAAAAATCACAAATGACAGGTGCAGGCCTCCCCAGCAAGGTTTGCTCGTAGGTGCAGTTACGTTTCAACCCAGCTCAAAATAGAAAAAAATGAATAGACACATTTTAGTGTGAGTAAAAAAAAAGATCGAAGTTCAATATTTTGGGATAGATGTGTGCACTCTGTGCAATGATTTGTTATTTTCTTTTTATGCGTTTTCTTCTGTTTCAAGAAAAAACTTGCAGAAATATGAAAAATTGGAAGAAAATGAAACGAACCTGAGCAAGACTCGCAATGACAGGAAGCAAATATGCCTTAGCCAAGAAGTTGGGATTGCTCAAATACTTGCAGATACGCGGGCAGAGTCGCTGGAAAGCTCCCAATGGTGGGTCTTTGGCATTCTCAATGAGCTTTGAGAGGCACATTGCAGATCCGCTCTGCACACTCTTGTTCTGCTCGCCCAATGCTTCAAACAGAGGCTTCACAAACACGGAAACTAGAGATCCCACCCCATTTCCACTGTCTCCCCTCAGATATTGCCCTGCCAGAACACCCATTGTAGCTGGGCAGGCCTCCCTGACGCTTGAATCCGAGTCCTTGAGCCTCTTGACGATGTGGATCACTATTTTTGTCAGGTGAGGAGACACCAAATCAGTGTGAGTGATCGCCAACGTGCCCAGGAGCCTAATGCATTCCTTGCGCACAATGCCCTTCTGCTGGAAATCTGTGTCGTAGAGGCAATTGAGGCATGCTGTGATGGCTTCCGGTGAGAGAGTTTGTATGATTTTTTCCAAGTCCTCCATTGCTATCTGCTGTGTGTCTCGATCTGCGAGCTTGTTGAGGGAGATGAGAATCCTCTGCTTGAGCTCGATCATGGCGAAATGGGATGTTGGACCTCCGGATCTGCCTGTGTTGGGAGGCCTCGCTTTCGCCTGCTTCGCCTGGACCGTCGCCATTCTGCAAATATAAATTGAGGTGAAGCGGGTATGGGCGGTTTTGGTGAAGTTTGCAGAGATTTATATGGGTTTGGGTTTGAAGCAGATTTCGGTATTTTTGGAAGCTTTGTTCGCTGAGTTCGTTTGTCACTCCAGTAGTTTCGAACAAGCCAGAAATGCGAAGTGAAATATAGAAATCTATGTACCCACCCATGCCATTGTCATGGAAGGTGTTAATAGAAGGTGAGCAGGGGCAATTGTGGGGTAACACCATGGCCCTGATGTGTAAACCGACCCAGCAAATAAATAAATAATAAAATGGGTAACACCAAGGCCCCGATGGTGTCAATCGATCTCAAAATTAAATAATAATAATAAATCAAATTTGAAAGCCCATCTTTTTGTAGATTTTTAAATGGATCAAGATTTTGATAAGAATATGTGTTTCACATTTGTGAGAGGTCATGAGTTTGAGTTTAAAATAACTTGAGTATGTACATCTTCTAATCAAATGAAATTTTTTATCTCATATATAAGAGATAAAAAAAATTAGCATACATAAATTTGTATATCTAACTTAATTATAACCTTAAAATTAAATTATTATTATATATATTTTATTTATTTTTTAATAAACACTATACTTATAACTAATATGTACATAACACACTATACCCATAACTAATATTTACATATTTGAAATTCATAATTATAGTTTTACAACACACTCATCTAGATCAAAGTGTAATATATGGATAGTTGGAGTTCCCACAAATGGTTTATTTATTGAAGTTTGACATATGCAACCTTGAGGGTCATATGACAAGTAGATTTAAATTCGTATGGATTGATGTGTATATTCAATACAATAAATATGATGAAGAATGGATGAACCAACCGAAATAGTCTGCCCCACTCGAACTTAGAATGTACTTTACTTCTCTCCCTCCAATGAAGAGCTTCACGAGCTGTTTTTTATAAATTTACAATGTTATCAAATATAAAATTTCCTTTTCAAATAAAAATAAAAACAACTCAATGCATAATAAAGTTTCGAGATGGAATAGTGAAGGATATTTTTTTTTTAAAGTAGAGTCATAAATATATATATATTAATTTTGTTTATTGTTAATTTATATTTATTTTAATTTTAGATTTATTAAGTGTTAGAGTTTTTGAAGAGAAAATATTTTTTAGAGTACAAAAACTAAGGTTTGTATCTATAGTGATTGATCTCTTTTAATATTTGATAGATTTAGGGTTAAGATGGATCTACATTGGTGTTTTATATATTTGTTGGTGGGGTGTTTGTATACAATATGATAAACTACTCCATAAATAGGGGATTGGATTGCTAAGGCAGATAATAATAAATGAAATGGTTATTCTAATCTATCTTTCCCTACCCTCAAGCAATAATGCAAACCAAGCAAATAAGGATTTGTTAAGGAGGAGATAGAGGCGAGAATGGGTGGAATGCTCTTACAAAAACCAAACTATGATGTTGAATAGAACAAGAGGAGGGAGGGATATGCAACGAAGCTACCACAATCTCTCAATGCACAAGTACATGCACCAAAACAACCAACGGGGATTCCATTAACGATGAAAAATCCTACTATTAATTCACCAAAATCTATTCTACTTCTTCAAAATGCATGAAAAAATGAAGTATATTTGGGGGTGGGGGTAGAAAATGAAATCTTTGTATTGACCAACTTAAGAAAAACATTACGAAGGCATGGAAGCATATCACCTCAAATGTGATGAAAGTGGTCTTGAATCTTTTCTCCTTGGGGGTCCTTCCTCACTTTAGACTTTCTTCAATCCAACAACATTCTTGGAGTTTTTCAATATTCAATCTTCATTCCAGTAGCATGACCATAATATAATGATATTAAGACAATGTTTTAGTAGCACAATAGTATGATAATGAATGAATGGGGATTGGTGCAAGTAGGAAACTCAAACCAATGGAAGCTACAACAACATATACCACTCTAAAGGTTGTCAATTAGGTGTATGGTGGGAGAGGGAGGTGTTATCCTCCCACCTAGGGATCAATTCCATAGAGTGACATGTTGAGTTCCTTATGAGTTATTGTTGTATCCGACTATGATCCCTTGAGAGTGTGTTTACCCTAGGTACCAACAACATATACCACTCTAAAGGTTGTCAATTAGGTCTAGCCCACGCAATTGAGAGGAGGAGTGTTATCCTCCCCACCTAGGATCAATTCCCGCAAGTGACATGTTGAGTTCTTATGAGTTATTGTTGTATCGACTATGATCCCTTGAGAATATTGTTTACCCTAGGTACCATCCTTGAAATGAGGGGAAGCGTCCAATGGGTTTCCTTGAGATATGTATTTCACAGAAGAAAGAAAAAAATATCACTCTAAAGACTTTTGAAAATGAAGGAGGATGACTCTATTTATAGATAGATTTCAAGCTTGGATTTAGAACCTCTTCTTGTGGGAATGAGATCATTTTGGGGAGGCTTAAGCCTCCAAAAAATAGTTCTTAGTTCAACCAAAGTCAACGCCATCTAGACAAAACTTTGTCATGAACCGACTGAAATTAAATGAGTCACGGACTTGCATTTTCACATATTTTATAGGATAACTCTTATTTCCAAGGATTTTAGGCATTGTTAGAGTTAGTTTTAAAGGGTTAAGTGCATTGTAGTGCTAGTCTAACCAGGAAATGAGCATTGTTTGACTTTTATGAGAATTGACAATAAGACTTTCCTCCTATGAGTTTTAGGTCACATTACTTTGGTTTCTGTGGTAGTTTTTTGTGATTGAATCAATTTGGGATGTATTCAACATCTAACATTGCTTGTCACATGAGGATGAAAGTGGTGTGTTAACAGATGCAAGTTGATGTATGAGCGTAGTAGGGAAACCGAGGTCAAAATACATCATTATATAAAAAGGATGAGAGAGTGCCAAAATGAGGAGATTGCCTATCAAAGAGATGAATGAGACCACCTAAAAACATAGTAAGGGTGAGCATATATATCTCTTAATATGAGGCAGGCATGTCCATGCTTGTATAATAATCAAGTCAAGTACAACATGAGACCATGACAAAGTGAAATGGTAAATATGGAGCCAAGTCATGAGACATCATATAAGTTAATGTTCCTTCTATATGATAATTACGATGAAGCAATGTCACCCTATGGGGCCATAAAAAGGTAGAAAATGAGGCCCAAAGTCATGGTGGTTCTATACATGTAAAGTGCTCGAATACAAGCTAAAAGAGGGCTACAAATGTCCATGGTCTTCAAGTGGATCTGGAACACTAACACCACCAATTATAATTCTCCATGATGCAATAATGAGTTGAAGTCAAGCATGGGAAAATCAATCTAGTTAGATATCAATGAGGGCAATCATTTTTAAATGCGAGGTAGCCCGCTAATGATGAAAATTGATACCAAGTGTTGTGTTGGTTTTGTCACTTGGGTGAGAAAAACAACAACACTTGCATGTTTAGATAAGCCTGCTAAACAAGACAGAAGTTTGTGAGTGGGTTAGACAAACCAAACACATATGAAAACAAAAAAATAAAACTAAAAACAACTAAGAAATAAATGTGAGAAAGCTTGAGAAACTTAGAACCATGAAAATCAAACAATGACCAACATATTGCTACCAATGGATCAATAAATTAGTAGGCAAAACACCGTAGAGAAAGGCAGGGACTTATGAGTCCCCTCTTCCTCCTTGGGACTTGGGAGGGCTCTTAAGTTCCCTAATTGAGAGCTCTTCTCTCCTTACAATGGAAGAAATGACAAATGGTGAAGAAAAACAATGCTTATTCCCTTAAGAGGTGAGTGGAATGACCTATTGCAATGGTGCTTGAAGGCTTCAAAGAGAAAAGAGGATTCTCAAAGAAGAATTCTTGCAGCATAACAATACTTTGAAGATCTTGGTTTCTTAGCACACCCACGACTATTATTTATAGCATCCATTCATGGCAAAATGTAATTGGTTCATAGTGTGAACAAGGGGCCTTTTAGGGCATCCTTTAGCCCTTGACCAACCTCCAAGCTAGATTTCGCTTAGTTATGAGTGTCAAATCGTGTTGGGGGTCGAACTAGAAGTGGTTGAGGGGACGACAAGATCCATAAATGTGTCGTTCATAGAAGTTTGTGGCTTTCCTCGTAGACAGTCGCGCATTTTCCACATTGAGGCCTGTGTTGGCCCGTGCATGATGTGCACTATGCGCGTGCACTTCCTTTGGTGAATTTGCGCACTTGATTTTTTGACCCAATTATATAGTTTTTTTCCTTTTGATGGACTTTAGAGTTGTAGGTGGACTAATTGTTGTTGGCATTGATGTGTTTCTTCAACCATTGTGTGCAATGTTGCAGACTATTTTTCAGTGATAGCAGATGCCCCCTGATGTGTGAGGTTAGGAGAATACGTATAGATGAAATACATCAATGTTTCTTTTGTTGAGAGTGTCATTGAAATGAAGAGTGAGAAGAGGAACTGCAAGAGCGATCCGCCGGAGGGAGAGGGAAACTGTGGGACCCAAACCTTTCTCTGGGGAGAAAAAAGAAAATATGTGTACAAACGAGGCGGGCATGCCCCATGCTCATGTTATGAAACCAAAATGTGAGACTGTAACTGAAGATGTATGTTGATGTAGATAAATGCAGCGCCCTCGGGGGCGGTTGATAATGGCAGATGACAGTTTTGAATGGTGAACGGACTCTGAAGTGAGGCAAGGATAAYTGTAAGAATTGTCGATTACTCGTAGGCATTGATGGCCTAACAGATTCAGAGGTCTTYGRCTGGTATGAAACAACTGCAATAGTCGCATAGTAAGACCCATCGTAAAATGAGAGTTTTGTTGAAGTCGAATGTTATGGGGGTCAACGGAATCAGAGAGCAATGAGGATTCTCTATGTGTCATCCGAGACTCCCCTTGAAAAGGTAATGAGAATCAAGATATTGTCGCCCTTCTGGAAACTGTGTTGATGTCGACAGGAAGGAAGACGCGACTCCAAGAAGCAAAGGGCTTCATGAAATCCACTGAGTAATAGATGATATCAAGTACTGACGAGTAACATGAACGAAGTCAAGATGTTGTGAGACTCAAGACTACCCTTAGTTGGGGAATTTTATAAGGATGACTAGCAACAACCCTAAAACTGGATCTAGTGTCAGGGGGACGACTAGATATGGGGTTAAACCACGCCAGAGGATAACAAAGTGGAAAAACTTAGAGATCATGGGCATATGGATTTGGGATACTCAGGGTTCGTGAACGATGTCGGTATGAAAAAAGGGTGGATGCCCCAACCAAAGGCGACATGGGTTGCTTTGCCAGGAAAAAGAAGGCCATTAAGGATGACGACGAAAAAGGCTATGTATATGCTGGAAACAAAGGATTTTTACAATTATCAAATAAATAAATAATAATTTGGGTTGAGTATACAAATACAGAAA
>SNQJ01S0035962.1:96940-111081 GCA_010110895.2 Picea sitchensis | reverse complement strand
GGTTGGAGCATTTGTCAAACCAAAGGGCATGACCAACCATTCAAAAAGGCCTTCCTTTGACTTGAAGGCGGTCTTCCATACATCTATCTATTCTATCGGGACCTGGTGGTAGCCAGAATTCAGATCAATCTTACTGAAGTATTTTCCCCCGTGAGTTGATCAAGGAGGTCATCGATTCAGGGAATCGGGTACCGGTTTCTAACCGTGATTTTATTTAGAGCCCAACAATCAATACAAAGTCGCTAGGTTCCATCTTTCTTCTGTACCAGCATGATTGGGCTCTCCCAAGGTGATGAGTTGGGGTGGATGTGCCCCTTGTGGAGAAGTTCTTGGATCTGTCACTTGATCTCCTCATTCTCTAACAAAGAGTGATGATAGACTGGCCCATTGGGTAGTGGTGTGTGGGGGGTCAGATCGATGGGGTGCTTGACCTGGCAGTGCAGAGGTACCCCTATAGGTGAGGAGAAGATATCCGAGTATTCTTCCATGACCTTATCTACTTGCTTCTGCTGTGTGGAGAGGTCGGTCGTAGAGACCCTGGATGTGGCTATGATATTTCGCTTATTCTGAGAGCGAATCACAAAGAAGACAAACTTCCCCGTCTGAGAGATGACCTTCCTACATTTCTTAGCAGAGATCAAGGAAATAGCATAATAACACTACGAGGCCTATACAATTTCCTATTCAAAGTAATAATAACACTACGAGGCCTAGACTCATATACAGCATGACGTTTCCATAAATAAGGTTGGCCCAAAAGAACATCACAAAATTCGAGAGGAGCAACATCACACAATAACTCGTCTTTGAAGGGCTTGATGTCATATGACAATCGACACTATTGGCTGATGCAGAGATCGCTTCCTTGGTGGAACCATCCAATGGTGTATGGTTGTGGGTGCGACATTGTTGGCAGGGCTAGCTGCTTGATGACCTCTACTGATATGAGGTTCTTCTGGCTACCGCTATCAACGATGAAGTGCAATGGGGTGCCTTTTACCCACATCTATGAATGGAAGAGACACTCTCCTTCTTCTGGCTCGTCTGGTTCACCAGGCTGGAGCTTAGTGGTAACAATGGTGGCACTGGGTTCCGCGTCAATGATCCATATTCCCCTTTTTGGTTCTAGCTCAGAGTCATAATTTGCATCTAATTCATAGGCTTTCACTTCGGCCACCAGTGACAACTTTGAGCGGTAGTCAGCAGTGTTATGCCAAGGGCTCTTATGGAAGTCACACCACTTCCTAGTATCTTTCTTTATCTTTCCGATGTCCTTCTTTCCTTGCGGCTTGGACTAGTTGTCCTGATACTGTCCATCTTTTCTCTGTTCTTTTTTCGGTGGGTTGGGGCCACCCTTTCCTGTATTTTTTTGTGAGGGGTTCCCAGGCCCAAATTGCCACGTCTTTTGTTTGAGCTTCTGCTCGATTTTGACGACATATCGGTAGGCCACGCCCAAGTATGAGATGTACATAAATTCCATTTCGGTCTAGATGTATCTATACAGAGCACCGTGATACTTAAGCACTATATGTCACTCTGACTATTTGATACACAACTTGGTGTGCAAGGTATGGAAGATATTTGTGAAATCTAGCACTGCTTGGTCTCTTTCTTACCGCAGTGTGGTCCATTTGGTATACAGGTCGTTATAACTTTCGACAGGGTGGTATTGTTCCTTAATAGCATCCCTGAAGGATTCCCAGGTGGCCGTAAAAAAAAATAATGAGGTTTCTGTTTCCTTTTGCTCACAGAAAGTTTCCCACCAATCTTTGACATGGGGAACGACTTTGAGGAGTGAAAAAGTAATCTTTTCCTTATTCGAAAAGTTATGGACAAAAAAATACCCTTATAGTAGATTCAACCAGTTGTCTACAATATTTACGTCTATTTGACCTTCAAATATAGGAATATTGAAGTTTATTTGTACCTTGAAGGGGGCAACGCCTTTGTTTGAAGAAAATGCATCACCTGTTGGTAGCCGCCGAAGGATTTGCGCGAAAATATTCATCATTTTGTTCCTCTGTTGCGTGAGGGATTCCTCAATCAACAGTTTGAAAGGATCTCCTATCCCATCATCTTTCTTTTCTCCTACCATGGGAGGTCGCTTGGGTGTGTGAGAGCTTCTTTCCTCAAGAGAAACAAGATCGAGACCCAACTCTTTGTACTCCGACCTCGTTGGGGACATGCATTAAGACGACAAGGAGCAGACCGCTCTGATACCACTTATCTAGATTTTATGAGCATAACGAAATGAATAAAAATTATTAATATGTTCTTAACACAAAATAACAGAGATACAGTAAAACTGGTTTTCTAGTCAATAACGAAATAAGATGAAACTGTAAAATGCAACGGAAACAAGCTTGCTGGAATGGTGGTGGCTTATCTCTGAGAAGAGATGTGATGGCAGTGGGCATTCAAAAGAAAAAAATTACAATGAGGCTATGAAGACCTTTTTACAATAAGAAATAATTCCCAAAACCCTAGAAATCCAAAAACCTAACCCTAGGAGATGAAGCACCAAAAGTCATGTGGGCCTCGTTTGGGTAAGTTAGTACATCAACTTCCTGGGGTCGTAAATTTTGCATACGATCTCCGTTTTAGACGTGTGATAGCCCGTTGGAAAGGTATCATCGAGGAGATTATTTTGGGGGCTCAATAATTCCATCATATATAATTAAGGATATAGATCCATAAAAAACTTCATTTAAGCCCTCAAAATGGCCCCGGAAGTTAAAACTGCTAAAAATAGTAAATTGCCAAAATTGTCAGAAAACTATTTTGAGCCAGTTGGAAAAGGTGGGTGGCCACCAATATCCATATGGATCAGTCAAGGACCCTCTCCATCTTATAATAATCCTACATCCATGAATGTGTATGCTTTTATATCAACTAGAGCGCATGACTACAATAAACCAAACACTTCTGACAAGGGCAAAGAAGCCGAAATCCCATCTCTTCTTCTCCAGATCCAGAAGAATTTGGGTGAAAAAATGACATGCATCCAAAAAGGTGCATTCAAGAAATATTCTCACAACCCTAATGCAAGGGTCGCCCCGAACTATTCTGTGGTGGAGGATTTGTCGCAAACCCCTTGTGTGATGTCCTCCTTGGAGGTCCTCCAAAGACACCCTTCCCAGAGGAAAGATTTGTTAGCCGCTTTAGGATCTACCGAGACTTGTAATCCAAGTACAATCATGCTGGATACAACCAACTTAAAACCTCGTCTGCCTTACCACGTAGCATTTTAGATAGTAGTGGCTCACCCCATGAAAACCTTTACTTGGAACATTTTCCGCTCGGTGGTTGATGAGGGCGCCTCAACATGCATTATGTCATTGGCATGTTGGAAGGAAATTGGCTAGCCCATTTTGTCTCCATCACCTACTCTTCTCACCGCTTTCGATGGTCATTCATTCCGAACACATGGTATCATTCCCCGTGCAGTTAGGAGGTAAGACCATGTGCGTCGAGGTAGAAGTAGTCGACGCATCCCTCGACTACAATATTTTTCTAGGAAGGAGTTGGACTTATGCCATGCAAGCAGTGGTTGCTACAGTTTTCCAGGTATTGTTGTTTCCACACGAGGACCCGATTGTGGCCATTGATCAATTGTCTTTCTCCAGACCTGACCCTTCACTAGGGGTATCCGCCGTCCCGATGATTGATAATCCCCAACCGGGCATAGTTAATGTAGGGGTTGGTTTGTGCCCATCTTTGATGGGTACCTTCGATTACCCGCCCCCTTAAGGCAATGTCAATTTCATATCGGACCACCATAAGGTTGAGATTTTCCAATTTTCGTCGTTTTTCACGAATTACTTCAACGATATGTGGATACTTCCTACCCCATCGACCACGATGGAAGGGACAAGGCACCCTGGCATGTCCATGCCCTTGTCCGTAGTTGAAGTAGCATACTCTTTAGTCTAGCAAGCTTCGACCAACATGGATCCAACTGCTACACAAGAGTTAGATCCGATTCTAGAGCCTATTTGGGCTCAAGGCTTCCTCACTGATACCGATTCGTTAGACTTAGTCTTGCCCTCCGACGAAGCAATAATTGAGGCAATGAATAGTCTGGACAAACCTTGGGATAGTCTCCATCACAGATCATACTTCCTCCCAGAGTTAAGCAGAATCGAAGCAGGAGAATTCACCTTGACTATGACTGGAGATAGGTCTTGTCCTATTAATCCCTTAGCTACACATGAGGTTTATGCCGAGGGTAATATGGAAAATATCGCCGAAACCATACCGATTAATATCTCCAGAACCCCTGGCGTCGTGGAGAATGTTTTTGTCGGAGCTGACTGTTCCTCTAGAGAGATTCAAATCTACACAGATCTATTTAAAGAATTCCATGATGTTTTTTCCTTGTCTTATGAGGAAATGCTAGGCATCGATCCAAAAATAGTCGAACATGAAATCACAACTTATCTAGATGCCAAGCCTGTTTGGCAGAAGCTTTATCCAATCAATCCCAGGAAAGAAACAACCATTAAGGTTGAAGTTGAGAAACTACTAAAAGATGGTTTTATCTATCCTATCCATTTGACCCAATGGGTTTCAAATCCTGTGCCGGTCAATAAGAAACAGGGAACGATTTGTGTATGTACGGACTTCTGTGATTTGAACAAGGCATGTCCAAAAGATAATTTTCCCACACCATTCATCGACCAGATAATTGATGAATGTGCAGGTTGCGAGGCCTTTTCTTTCATGGACAGTTTTTCGGGATATAATAAGATACAAATCAAACCCAAATACCAACACAAAACGACATTCATTTATCCATGGGGCACATTCGTGTATCGTAAGATGCCCTTTGGTCGCAAAAATGCTGGAGCGACATTTCAGTGGGCCATGTCTTTTGATTTCCATGATCTCAAGCATATAGTCGAGGCCTATTTATATGACTTAGCATCTCAATCTCGCAAGAGAACGGATCATCCCACACACCTCTGACTTATCTTTGAGCGATGTCGCTACTTTCGGATTCGCTTGAATCCAAACAAGTGTAGATTTTGCGTAACATCAGGACGTTTGTTAGGTTTCATAGTGTCAAAGACAAGGATCATGGTCGATCCTCTCAAGGTTGAGGAAATAATTCAGTTGCCTCCTCCATGCACAATCCTTCAACTTCAGAGTCTACAGGGCAAGGCAATTTTTTAAGGCGTTTCATCGCCAACTATGCCGAGATCACAAAGGGATTTATGCGCTTACTGAAGAAAGACATTCCTTTTTATTGGGACGATGCTGCTCAACGCTCCTTCGAAGCGTTGAAAAATTCCCTCACAACTGCCCCTCTGCTTCGGCCACCCAGCTATAACAAATATTTCTTATTATACCTAGCTACAGTAGAGTCAACCATCGGCATGGTGTTAGTTTAGGAGGATTATTTTCTCTCATAATATGTGATCTATTACTTGAGACGAGGCCTAGTCGGATCAGAACTCAATTATTTTCATATCGAAAAAATTGCATTGGAAGCAGTCCATGCTGTTCAATGGTTCTGTCATTATGTTCTTTTTCGCAAGACCACCGTCATTGCCATTGTGAATCCATTTCAATACGTGTTGACACGATGGGTAATATGCGGAAATATCAGTAGATGGATAGTCGTTCTCCAGGAATTCGACTTAGATTTTGTTTCAGTGAAATCCAAAAAGTCACTGGTCTTCCCAGAACTTATTTCGGAACTTTCGGTTGAGTCAGGTGATGTTATGCCTGAAGAGTCGCCTATCAGAGGAGATATGTTTTTGATCACCTCTTTGGATCCCTGGTACGGAGATATACTTGTCTATCTCTAGACTTTGAAGTGCCCCACCTCTGCTTCTCGTGATGAGTGTCACCGTATATGCCATCAGGATAAGAATTATCTTATACTCGATGATACGTTGTATCAGAGAGGTGTAGACTGCATCCTACACCGATGCCTCACTCACGAAGAAGAAGTTGTCATGCTTAACGATTGCCATACCAGAGCATGTGGTGGTCATTTGTCTAGGTTGGCAACAATCCAAAAGATTTTACGAGTAGGTTACTTCTGGCCGACGCTAATCAAATATTGTATCGAATTGGTCAAGAAGTGCCACCCGTGTCATATATTTTCTCGGAAGATGAGGGAACATCCCACTCCCATGTTTCCTGTCATCACAGTTGGTCCCTTCACAAAGTGGGGGATTGATTTCACTACATGAAACCCTCCTTCAGCAAGGGGGCACCATTATATCAATGTAGCTGTAGACTACTTCACGAAGTGGGTCGAAGCTATGCCAATGTTTAAAGATGATGGAGAGACTGCAAATCTCTTTTTATTCAACCAGATAATAGCAAGGTTCGACGTCCCGAGAGAGATTGTCACTGACCATGGCAGTCACTTTCATAACTAGATGATGAACGAATTAACATCAAAGCTTGGATTGTGGCAAGAACATTCATCACCCTACTACCCCCAAGCAAATGGTTAGGTGGAAGCTGTAAATAAATCTCTTAATACCATCCTACAACAAACGATCAACTCAACCAAGTCAAATTTTCATTTGATGTTATACTTGGCATTATGGGCTTACCGAACGTCTATTAAGAGTGAAACTACTTTCTCACTTTTTCAACTCGTTTATAGGCTGGAAGCAGTCTTTCCTATCGAATGTCAGATCCTGTCCTTAAAATTGGCAGTACAGTTATTTCCATACACCTCTCCACTTGAAGAATGGTTATTATACCTTGAGCAACTCAATGAGCAGTGTCATGATGCAGCCCTGGTCAACGAGGCTTACAAACATAAAGTCAAGTGTCAGTATGATCGGTTCATTCGTCCTCGGGTTTTCTCTGAAGGAAACCTTGTCCTGGTCTATGAACAAGATAAGGTCCCTTGGGGGCAGGAAAATTCAAACCCATGTGGTTCGGACCTTTCATCATAAAAGAGGTTCTAAAAAGGGGTGCTTATCGTCTGGTTGACTTTGAGGGAAACCCTTTGGTGGAGCCTATAAATGGGCTCTACCTAAAGAAGTATTACTCATATGTAGGCCATCTTGGGTAACTTTTTGTAACATATGTATAGTCTTCGTACTATTACTTTCTAGTTTATTTTAGTATTATGGACGTGTCGTTTTTGATGTTATCTTTTGTAACTGTGGCATATGTCAAGTGAATCAGAGGTGTTCATTGGGTACGTAGACTGTGCTAGCCAGCACACTCGAAGGCTTGCCTCCGCAGCTTGGGCATTTTTTACACCTCAAGGTCAGTTATTATCTTCCGGAGGTATATGCTTAAGTGACACCACAAACAATGTCGCCGAGTATAGTGCAGTTATTGAGTTGCTTCATGACACCCTGTCATTTGGTATCTCTCATCTCCGAGTCTATTTAGACACTGAGCTGTTTGTGTCTCAATTAATTAGAGTCTACCATGTTCATGATCCGAATTTACACCGACGATTCCTTAAGGTACATCTCTTAGAATGAAGGTTTGATTATATTACATATTTTCATGTTCCTAGGAGTTTAAACTAAGTTACAGATACTCTAGCTAATCAAATTTTAGATTGGCATCTTGGACACATATAAAAAGACATACACATAAACATGTAAATACATTTTTAAAGGAAAATATGATCCATAAGACGCAAAAGGACATAAAAAACCATATATAATATCATAAGCACTAGAGTACATAGGTGGACGCAAGCGCCTCAAAAAATATGACCAGTAGTAAGTCATGGGGCTTATGCCCTCAAAAAATATATACAGGTGGAGCTATCAAAGTCTAGACTAACTCAAGTCAGGGCCTGTGGGCCATGTTGTAATAATCAATAACATATTCCAAATGTCGAAATAGTTGGACCCACGTCCATGGTTCCCCAACTGCATGAGGCTGCATGTATGGTGGCAAATCCTCAATCTCTTCCATAGGGATGGTGCGAGTGAGCGAGGTAAAATTTTGCTCAACTCGTCTCAAAACCCTCTCAACCTCACCGATTGGAAGCTCTCCTGCTACTGCTGGTCCCCCTATGACGATAGGTGTGACCCTTGGTTGAGGACAACACCTGTTCCTCGCATAATTTGTAGGTCGTGAGGGTCCCACATCTGCACACAATATACATGTATCTGTCAAATACTCTGGTATAAAAAAATGATATATACAAAAAAAACATAAAAATTATATATGTTTCAAAAAAAATGATGCAAACTTACCCATCTCGCCTCGCTCCTCGCCTGGAGGTACAGGGATCTTGGGATATCTCAAGAAATCAATCCCAGCATAAGGATAATCCTCTATGGATGGGATCTGCCGCAACAACCAAGCAAAGAATTCATCATCAAAGGACTCATTGGTCCTTCCACCACCCTAGCTTGGCAACAAAACTGCCCATCTGCAAACCACAGGAAGAGAGGCATGATGTCCTTGTACCACCACTCGAGGACTGAAACTAGAAACTCTTTCAAAGAAGAAAGAGCATAGAATTGTCCCGAACACTAAGTTCCTCTGCGTCCACAACCGACAATCTGTCATCTACCTCTTCATACAATCTAGCAATGTAGTGCTCCAGTCAAATATATGTGCATTCAAGCACTGGACTGCACAGTTCATCTATGCACGGGACACCTGATGTAGAGCTACATAACCAATCATCCGCCCAATAAGCAAGACAATCGCTTGCAGCGATAAATCAGTGATCCTGCTTATTGGCACCTATGAGCTCGATTAGTATGTACCAGCCTCACATTAAATTCCTATCAATTCCGATATGTTATGAGGCCCCGAAGGAAATGTTCGAAAATTGACTGGTTCCCCTCTCCTGGAGAGGCCAGTCAAAAAGTATATGTCCTCTGTAGTGGGCACTAGTGACTACCCCTCTAACATAAAAGGTTCTGCATCAGGGTGCCAGTATTCAACCAAGGCATTCAGTAGCCTAGGTTGTGCTCTCATGAAAGGACACAGGAAAAACTTGAGCAAACCACATTGCATTAACACTTTCATAGCCTTAGGGTCTTCCCCAACTAGTGCGCTGATATCTTCATGCTCTCGTTCTCTCCATTGCACATACATCCTGCACATGGGCAAATTTTCAGCGGGTTAGGCCTTTCTTTTTAAACCTTTTTGCACTCATGGGAGGGTCCACGCGGGCTGTTGTGATGACAATCACGTGTACATGCGCTCTGACATCAGACAGAGTGAGTGTACACATGAGTTGTCATAGGACAACCCGTGTGGACCTAGGGCCGACCTTTTAAAGGTCGATGCCGCCCCAAGAAACCACATTAAATGCATACATAAAGAATTAAAATCAAAGGGAGGTAGTTTATACTTACTTTGTCCAGACGGATGGTCGTTTCGTCCACTGTAGCTCTCGGAATCACCACTTTTATCAAAGGGTTTTTTTTGCTCCAGAGTCAATTTCCAAATCAACAATGGTGATAATGAGTTGTCAGCTTCTATTTATAGACTTTTGACCCTTTTTTGTCACTTTTTTGGCCCCCCTGATCATTTTCTGTGAATTGAAAACCATTTAGAGTGATTTAGGATTTGCTTTGGAAGGTTACGATCGGGTATCAGGACTTTTTTGGTGTTTTGGGTCACTTTTGACGTTCGTGGGAAAAACCTCAGATGGTCAACTTGAGCATATAGGTTAGGGTTCCACCCCTACTTTTGTATCTCATTGTCTTTATCCCTTTGCATTAGGATCAATCACATTAGGTTGCAACACATAACCATCATGATTCTTTAGAAGTGTCACGATTTGGTGGTAGAGCTTACCAGGAACATGGACGCCCTAGGTAGATCCTGGTTGCATTATGGTGTCCATGCTGTCACTAATGACTGTAGGCTCAAGAGACCTTTTTGTTTTACCTGATTACACATTTGAGCCTCATTTGCATGACTCTTGACCTCACCCACGGGACTCCCAAAACATAACGGGTCTTCTTTTAAGCCCTTTTCAGACCCTCTAAACATGAAAAGATTGATGAGCGATCTTGTGGCCTTTCATGCTCGTTAAACTGAAATTTGAAGTCACGTCTAGCTGGCGGTAGTTTACCCCTTTTTCGGTCCAGATGGTCAACTATACAAACAAAGGTATACTCTAGAGACCTCAGGTCCCTAGAAGAGTACCCTCAGGTATAATTTTATCCCTTTTTTCGGGCCCAAGGGACTAAATTTACGAAAAAGGAACCCCCATGGAGTCCATAGTTAAGCTCTTTTCAAACTCTCTAAAATTGAAAATATCACCGAGTGACCTTATTCTTTCACACTCGTTAAAATGGTCCAGAAGCACATTCCTGACAGAGTCCATAGTTAATCTTTTTTCAGACTCCTTAAAAATGAAAAAATGGCCGAGTGATCTTGTCTTTATCACACTCATTAAAATGGTTTTGAATAGTCCTCTTGTCAATGCTAGTTTACCACTTTTTCGAACCGACTAGACTACCTTCAAAAAAGATACCCCATTGGAGTCTCTTTTTACATTTTTCAGACTCTATAAATATGAAAAACCACTGATCTTACCTTCTCTGGGCTTGTTAAACTTACATTGAAGGATGTTACCATTGTGTGTCTCATTAATTGCATTTGCATACCTGCGTCTCTGCTCTAATGCCAGCTCCATGTTTCTCTCAGCTAAACCATCTGAAGCATGCCTTATACACAAGCCCTGTAGCACTTTGCCTCTATGTCTTGACACCTTTGGCCCCAGGAGGGATTTTTCCCAAGTGTCCTTACTTTGAACATCAGTCTTGTCCTTGTGCCTCGAACTTGTATGTTTGTGACATTCATTCCTCCTTTGTAATGTAACATTCTTCTATTCTTTTTCAAAAATTATTGAAAAAGACAAAAAAAATCAAATATACCCCAAAAGAGGAAGGGAAAAGTATTTTCTTTTATTGGGAGCACAATGCGTCGCCCTTGGATAAAGCACATATGTCTGTTTATTCTTCAAACCCTGGGATTTCATATGACCTTAGGAAGCTGCTCCCGATACATTGATTTGTGTCCTCCTCCATTTGGTTATTCTTCCAAACATATGGAGAGTTTGCGTTGCCTCCTGCCTCGCAAACTTATGTTAATGCCATGCTACCCGAGTCTCATCATTTGTCGTGCTATTGTCCAAGGGAAGTTTTTACCAAGCCTGAGTCGACCCCTCTGTAGTTTTTCTCTTTCCCTCATGCTCGACCATCCCGAAAGTCCAATCAAGTCTTTGTTTGAAATCAAGGAAGACTTCAGTCTGATAATCAAGATTCTCTAGTCCACGACCGATGAGCCGTCGAAGACCTCTGGGTGGTGAAGTAGTACACTCATATTACACTCCTACCTAATTTTTGAAGATTTTTAAGTTGTTTCTCTAGCTCTGAAGACCTCATCTCCAACCATCAGGCCTTATCAGCTTCAAGAAGATGGATACTCTACATGTATATCTTTTTGATTTTGAGATGTAGCTCCGCTGTGTATTTCTCGCGGCTACACTTAATATAGTTATATGACATGTATCTACAGTGTATTTGATTGGTAGCCATGATTTTATGTTATCCCGAGCATGGGTATTCTCGCCTCGGTGAGACAGTTATTATTTTTCAAATGAAACCTCCCGATTTGTGGTCCCTAGGCTCACTTGTTTGGAACATCAGTGAAGATTGTTAATGGATTTTGGCCATTAGATGCTCTTCTGACCTCACACATTAGGGGGCATATATTATAACCCTAATTTGCACCAGACATTCTTACCTGGCATTAGGCCATCTCAGATTTCTTCTTTGCCAAAACACTGCTGAACAACTCTTCTTAAAACCCCCTTTTATAAATTCCCACGCGCCCTGCTCCATTACTGCATGCGTGTACACACTAGTTGACCCAAGACAACCTACATGTACCTACAAAAGCACGGAAAAAGGAAAGTTGCTGATGGAACACACAACTTTGGGTAGGTTAACTAAACCTTTCGGCCATGCATTTCTGGTCACTCGACCAAATACCTAGCTTCTTCTAACCTACAAAAGAAGGGTTAGGGGTCCCATTTGAAGAGAGGATAATCATAGTAAAGAAACTATACCTGATTAAGCATTCCCTTTGTCCCAACTTTTAGCCACCCTTGTGCAAAGAGAAGTATAGAGAAAAGTAGTTGGAAGACAGTGGAGGAAGAGCCCATGACCATGATCGAGGAGCAGTAGATGACTTTATCATTGTAAGGTATCATTGTGAAGTTAATAAAAGAATTGCTTTTCCCATCCCGCCATATGAGATTGTCATTATTGGAATATTGATTGTATGATTGATTAAATGTCTAACCCGTTAGTTCATAGATCAAGTGCATGTGGAGTTCTTTGTTTGTCTTTAGTGAATGCAGGTTAGCATTGGGAGGAGAGTTGTAGTCAAAGAACGACCAAGTGCGAAAAGGGATTGACATCAAACACAAAAAATAAGGTATGTCAACTTAATCTCTTGAGCCTTGTATTTACATATGAGTAATGGGGGTTTAGGAATGGGATGATGGTAAAAAGTAAGAATATTTAGTTCATTTCTACATGCATGATAAAACCCTTAGTGCTAGTCCATAGGAGGGATTTCCCACCCACAACAGTCGAGCTAGAGGAAGACAGATTTATTGCAGGATTCCATTAGCAGGTGCAGAAGGAAAGAGAAAAATCCTACCATGACAGACACATCAAGAAAAAAGTGATTAAGCAAGGAGATATGGTATTGGTATAGGACAACAAATTCATGAAGCATCCAGGGAAGTTCAGAACATATTGGTTAGGGCCATATGAGGTTTTCTATGTCATAGAAGGAGGAGACATGTAGTTGAAGACTTTGAATGGAGAATGGAAGGAAGGTTTGGTGAATGGGAGCTGGTTGAAACTGTACTATGATAACCAGCTGCCTCAAAGCCATCAGTAAGACCAAAAGACGAAGGGTCCATGTACTAGGTGCAGTTGAAACTGGGTACCAAACACATAAAATATAGTCTACACACAATGGGGAAGGATAGAGTAGAAAGCACAGGATGCTTCGTGCAGTCTGAAGTCGAGGTAAAATAGAATAATCAGAGAAAAGTGACTTGGGACGAGTCACAGGTGAGTGTTGGGGGCCTTTTGTCCCTTGGTTATGGAAGGAAGTGAAGATTAAAGAAGAAAAGATGAAATGTGAACTGCGTGGAAGACATAGTGACTAATATTGGGTCGAAGTGAGAAAAAGAGAAGAAAAGACGGAGCGAAGTAAGAGGAAGCAAGCCATTGGATGAGGAGATCGAGGATGATAGATCATCAAGGAAGACAGATCGTGGAAAACTCAGCAAGAGGAAAAAGCCACTGATGGATGCTTTGGATCACCTCATGAGAAAGAAGGAAATATAGGTTGGCGAAGCCCTATAAATGCGGGTCAAGTTGACCTAGGGTTTTGTTGTCTAGGGTTTTGACACTTAGGTTTCAACTGAAGGTTGTCGGTGAGCTATTGTAATGTATAAATAAAGGTCAAGAGGACCTAGGATGGGTTGGTTATGAGTTGATGTTATGAAGAGTGACTATTGTTAAGGTGAGAGAAGTCTGTGTTGTAAGATCTTCAGCTAGGTGCGAAGATCAAACTTGCAGTTGTTTGAGTAGGGAAAAGAGGAGAGGAAGATAGAAGAGCTGTTAGATAAGAGCACAGATAGAACTGTATGCTTCACCTAATATATTATAAAGCACAGTTCTATGGACGTAGCTGTTACACATTATTTTCGTCATCCCTATGACCGTTAATGATGTAAAACTATTTGTTGCCTTCAGAGGGGTCAGTGGCCTGAGTTCCTGAAGAGAGAAGGGAGAAGAACTTTTCCTGAGAAAAGAAGTTGCATTTTCCCTTGTAAAAACCCTGTAAAAAGGGAAGTTCATAGGTTGCTATATAGGCAGGGTGCGAGAATGCCTAATTCTCGCAGGTTGCACCGTAGCTGGGTTGCGAGAGGTTTGCAGGTTTCACTATAGGCAGGGTGCAAGAATGCTTACACGTGGGAAAAACGAGTGTTTTCTAGAATCTTCTAGAAGGAGAAACTTCCATGGTGAGGTGGCATCCAAATGGTTTGGATCTTACTCACTTTCATGATTTAGTGGGATCATCCTAACCTCCTCACCTTATCCTCTTCAACTTATAAAAGGAGAGGAGTTCTCATGGAG